>VRYO01001589.1:6278169-6357860 GCA_009812075.1 Sialia sialis
TGAGGGGCTGTCCTACAGAGCCCTCACGAGGTGTCATTCCCATTTCTATTTCAGATTAGAAAGATGTTCAGAGAGCAGTTTCCGAACAGCACCATCTCCTCCTCATGGACTGGTGCTGCCACATACACACCTGGAGTCCCCAGAATCCAGAGCACAGGTGAGCACTGTTAGTCTTTCCCAGGCATTTACGGGAATCATTGAAAACAAAGCGTGTGCCATACATTGCTGAACTGAGGTACAGTAATTTTACATTTATAAGGCACACTTCCAGGTTCACATCAAAACTTCATTCACAAAAGGTGCACCGTATAAACTAGAAATTACTGTAATTTTGCCTGATCAGGTGGAAAATAAGGTAGTTGAAAATTAAAGCATATTAAAAAGCCCTCAAGTTTGTGTTAGGCATCCCTCCCTGAATGAGGCTGAGTGACCAGTTTAGATCTCCAATCTCCACATGACTCCACCCTGAGTTTTAACAGCCCAGTTCTTCTCCCTGTGCTGGGGAAAACGCCAGATTCCTCAGCTGGAACAGCAGACCCCAGAGAAACAAAGGTAATTTCATGCAAGCTATTCACCCAGCTGTCAATGGTATCCAGTAGTGCTTATGTTCTCACTAAAAAACCTTTCAAAATTGTTATCATGACATTTGTTTTGTCTATATGCTACGTATACAAAAAACAAGCCAACAATAAATTATTTAGCAGATTGAGTCACCAACAACACAACACAAAAGTTTCTCTGGTGTGTTCCATGGCTGCTTGAAGTTTAACTTTCCCCCCACCATTTTTTAAAAACAGCTTTTCAGAATTCTACATTACAAACAGCTGTATCCAGCCTTAGAGGATGAACTATGACTGCTCTCCCTCACCAACAGATGAAGGTAGGTTAACAGCAACGTCACAATAAAAATCAAAATAGTTTGCTCTCTCCATTAAGCAATTTCCATCCACATGCACCTTGTGTTCTATAGTAGTGCAGCATAACCCAAGTTGTTCACAAGTTTGGATCTTAAAACTAGAGGGATGTTCAAAATAAACTAGAAAATAACAAAACTACTTTTCCTAGATGCAGGAGTTAACTAGAGAAACAAGCACCCAATTCAGCACAGAACACAAATATCCACATAAAACAAAAAGCTTCCAGTATGACAGGGAATACGAACATAATGGACGAAACTTCATTTGCTTTACCTGTGTGGCACATTAAATCAAATGTGTTTGCCTTTCACAGACGTCATACATTTTTCTAATGTTGAATTGGCACCATTTTGCTTTGAAGGAGGAGAATTCCACAGAAAGAGGAACACAACACAGAAAATCTTTGGTAATTTGCTGCCATATGGCAGCAGTGAAGAGCAAGACCAGTAAAAAAATTGATTTATAGTAGTAGTTTATTGCATTAGAAAGCCACACAAGCCTTGACAGCAGAGCTTGTCCTGCTGCTGATGACACTTTGCTACCTGCAGATTCCAACACTGGCAACAACATTTTTTTATCACTACAGCCCTTTACACTACTACTCATTTGTTTGTCACAACATCTTGCCTATCTTTCCTTAGAAAAGTCCAACTTTCTCCTTATTTCATAACAAGTAGCAGAAAATCCCAGAAGATGACAGTGTGACACATTTAATATTTTGCTGCTTAAATAATTACAGTAATTTCACGATTATAAGCTACATCTTTTTCATTGAATAATCCAGCCTATCCCAGTAGTGCAGCTAATCATCAGGTGCGGCTTATCTATGGACAAATCCCAGCAAAATGCCAACCTGGAAGTGAGAGCCGGCCGGGGAGAGAGCTGCCGCGGAGCCACTGACTAGCGGGCGGTGGGCCGCCACTGGATTGGCGAGGCCAGCTCGGCTTCGCCGCCTTCACATGAGCGAGCCGCCTCTGCCGCCATGAACGAGGCTCGCCACGAGCGAGGCGGGGCTCACCCCCTCCGCCGCCGCCAGTGAGGCGCCACCACCTTTGCTGTCACTGCGGCGTGCAGGCCCGCCACCTCCGGGCGCCTTCGCTGTCACTGTAGCACGCGGGCTCACCACTGCTGGGCGTCGCCGCCTTTGCAGTGGCGAGCACGCTGCCGCCTCTGCCTTTGCACAGGCGAGCAAGCCACCACCACTGAGCAGGCAGAGGCTGCAGCAGACAGCACCAGGCCAGGAGTGCCAGGGCAGGCACCTGGGGCTGTGTTTAAAGGCTTTGCTGGTCTATGAAAACTGTTTGCAACTTGAGCACCGTACACCCAACCCCACGCTGGCGTGATTCTGTTACTAACTCGTTACTTTGCCACACATGGGTCCTTGCTGTCTAAAAAAATAAATGTGGCTTATATTCAGGTGCGGCTTATATATGGACAGATCCCGTGGTCTACCTGGCTACCCAGATGTGCGGCTTATAATTGTGAAACTACTGTAATATTATAAAATAAAGGTTACTCAAACACTAATTAGCAAGAGAGCTTTGGCACTATCAATAATTACAGGGAGCCTGCATGGAGTTCTGAATTTCTCTACCACTTCCAGCTCTTTATTCCAGAGTGGTGGCATTGGCCTAAGGATAACCAGTTGGCTGCACTTCCCAAAGCTATAACTTTTTTACAAGAAGTTGTAAAAATAACAATAACACATTTCACCACCAGGGCCTCTGCCCCTCCTCTGGGCATAAAGCCTTTAAAAACTCCCAGCACAGTAAAACTTTCCAGTAACACTGGGTTTTAGCCATGGCACAGAAAAGGATAAAATAAAAATTATTACAAGTAGGAAACTCCAACACCCAGCAATAGTGCCCTTGCAGCTGAACAGCACAAGCACTGCAAGGAGCAACCTTGGCACACCAGAGACAACAGTCCTACAGTACCTGGGCAGGTAGAACCAGGGCTGCCAGCAGAGTCCCTCCAGGAGCACGAAGCTGGGCTGGAGCCATAGCTACAACACAGAGATAAAACTAGAGCTCTGCTCAGCCCTCAGCTTAAGTAGAGCTGCTGCAGCAAAGAGCAGAGGGGGTGTGGGTGGGTCCCAGGTGAGGCTGGTTGGGTCAGGTCAGACCCATTGTTGCTCCTGATTGCCCACTAAAAAATCTATTATTTGAGTAAAACATCTCAGCTACTGAACTTTTGGGTTGGTTATATGAAAGTTGTAGCTTTCTTGTTTATGCTGTTTGTTCATCTGGCACAGAGTAGCTGGAAAAGCAGCTTTCTGGTTCTTTCATTACTCCCTGCTCCTGCTAGCTCTGTGTGTGGCAGTCCTCTCACGCCACTGCACACTTGTTTGCCACTCCCAAATGACTGCTTTTGGCATTCATGTGGATTTCTGTCTTGGTTTGAAAACACCCCATCAGGCACATCACCTCCCACCTTGCTGTCTTGATTCATCCTTCACCTTGTAACTGCACTGCTATTTTTCTGCACCATTTTTAGATAACCTGGCTCCTCCCCAAACCTGCTCTGATTGCATTTCTCTCTCCTGCTACTTATCATACAAGTTTTTGGATGTATCTGTAGCTGTGCAGCTCTTGTTTGAACCAAACTCTAGACCTTATTCACTTGCAAACTGTCCCAGATGATTTTGATGAGTGTTTCCCAAAAGACACCAAAGCCTGCAAATAAATAAATTATAAGGATGCTGCCTCTGTTGCCAGGTTATTGCTGTTACCTAGGGAGCATGGAATATCAGGGAAGAAGGTTGGAAGCCATGCAGGCTTAGTTTGACCTTTCCAGCATTTTTTCCTTATTTTCTGTAAATGGTAATGCAAATCAGATTTTATTCTTCTATCCTTTAAGGTAATGCACTGCTGCTCCTTTGTTTTCTTCTTCAGGTAAAATGATAAACTTTTAACCTTTTTCACTAGTCTTCTTCTTTTCCTCATTCCCATACAACATTTTCTTCTCCTGAATTGCATTTACTCCTCATTTCTGAATGAAGATTAATGGGATTGCTACCTCTACTTCAAAGCTTCTTCAGGGTCTTTTTTGCAGTTTTTTATTTGCATAATATCTAAATATACTGGAACCTTTTGGAGGGCTTAATCTCCCAGTTTTTCCTGGCTCTCAGGAACTTTTCTTTTTAGCACTATAGATTATATTTGGAAGCCTAAAGGACAGGCACAAAGGAGGATTATTCGAGAGCTTTATTCTGGTGCTTGAGTGATTAATGACTTTATAGATGAATCCAGAGTGTGCCCATAGGTGACCTGGATACAACACTTGTCTCCTGATCCATTTATACTCCAGGATCCGAATCCAGGGACGTGCTCCGTGTAGGAAGAGCCCCCCAGCCGTGCAGCAGCCCCTGAGCAAGGGGAGTGTCATGCAGTGTGTGAGTCACACCCACACAGATCAGATTTCAGGAGCACAGCCAAATTCTGTGAGGATGGGACCTAAATTTGTCCCTCGTGCTCCAAAATCCTGGACTGCTTACATAAGGTAGCACAAATGACACATCCAAAACTGTGAGCCTGTTATTTCCCTCTGGATAGACTATATTGTTTAGAATTTGTGTTATTTTTTGTTTTATTTTTGTATCATACCCTGATTCCGTAGGGCATGAAGACCTATCACAGTTTCTCTGAAAGGAGCTTTTATTTTTTAAGTTGGGTAATAAACCTCTAAACTTCCACCAATTAAACCACATGAAAACAAAGTCCAAAACTTTTCAGTCTAAATTAAGCTTTTAGAAGTATTTTCACTGATATATTTAAAAAAAAAATCAGATAAATCATTCCTAGTTGGTAGTAGTGAAGTTTTAATCTGAAATGATAATAAGGAACTACACCACTGGGTAAATAGAAGTACTAGCTATGAGGAAATCAGCCTTGGAAACTTGCATAATCACTGCAAAGTTTTTTTAAACCACAAAATGCTGGGAATCAAAACATGAGCATATGAACTGATGTGTCCTGTGGGGGAAAAAAAAAGCCTCAAACAAAAATGTGGTGGATAAAGTTAAACTATGCAGTACCAAAGCACAGGAATCAGGTGGAATTTGGAGTAAAGTCTGTCAGTCCTCTGCTGGCATGAAGGGTCAAGTCAGTCTTGGCTTGATGATTAATCCAACCACAAACCCATCTACTGTAACTCCTACATTTAAATTGTTTTGATAGGAAAGCAGATTGATCCAACATTTGATTTGTGAAATATCCATTCACAGGAAACTCATGAACGTTTGAGGAAAACATTGAGATTCTACCCTTATGTTTTCTCCTCTTGCACATGCTGAGGAGGAGGAGATGTGGTCACTTAAGGCAGTAAGTTTTTTATTCCAATTGAATCAGGAAATTGTAAGCATCACCCTTCCCACAGCTGCCAGAACAATGCTGTCAAATTTAGGGAGGATTCAGGGCTCTACAAAAGATCTAAGAAAATACAAAAGAGCGTGGGTTGCTAAAGGAATGGTTTCTCAGGGAGGTGGGTTGACAGCATTGCATTTTTCAGCTCTGGGAAAGTATTTGATTCATTCTCCTTAATTGCATTAGACCTTTATTTCTTCTCAAAAGCAACAAGGAGAAAATAGTGAGTATTTCAGAATCCTGCTCTGTATTTAGTGCAGCCTGTGCCATCAGAGAAAGTCTCACCAAATTGATAGTGTTTCACTCATTGGATAACTTGTGGATTTCACTCTCCAAGTTTGAACATGTGGCCAGCTCTCATCAAAAGTATGATTCAAAGGCATTTACTTGTGACAAACTTGGTGAAAGTCAGCATCTGGGTGAAGAAAGATGCTCTCTGGCCTTTGAAAGGAGGGATGCTGCAGTCCCAAATTCTCATCCATCTTTATAACTTGATGGCACCTTCTCCATCCAATCTAGCAGGAATTTTAATGGTTCTGATAAAACAGAAGAATCAGCATGGCTTTTGTAGACCACACAGCTCTGTGCAATCATAGATAGCAAAGAGGCCTTGTTGTTTCTCATACAAAGCAACTCAGGGCACTAAAAAAATTGCCAGATAAAAAGTTAACAACAGTCAAAAGGGAGCAACTTTTCACACTGTACATGAATCAGAAATTACTGCTGAAGAACATGATGCCAGAACATAATGAGCTTAAAAAGCAGATGAATGAGGGGATGAAAAAACCCATTTAGCACTATTAAACAGAATGAAATAGCCTGTGACTCAGGATGTCTGCCTGTGAACTAAGAAAATGGCGAGTATGCAGGGGGGAAGTAGAAGTGCATGCACGCCCAGTTCTTAATCTTCAATTCTGAGTTTTGCTCTTGTCACAGGAAAATGTTCTTGCACATTTCCGCAGCAAACACTGGGGCCAGTCTGAAACAAACTGAAAGAAACTTTTCTGGAAAAAATAAACATTTGCAGGGGCTGGGAATATAGTGAGAAAATAAGACTATTTAAGTGAGTATCTAACTTCCAGAAAATCACAAGGCACCTGAAGCATATACTCCACAAAATAACTCTGCTAGTGCCAGCTGCTCCCTGAAAAACGCCTGGAGAGCTGGTGGATATCATCCCTTGTTTGTGCAGTGCAGGATCAGGTGCTCCGGCTGGCAGGGCTGGCTGTGGCTGCACTCAGGGTGCTGCAGCTGGTGTGCACATCCAGCTCTTGGGTGCTGTGAACTTGGAAACACCTCTGGCACCACCCCAAATTTGCTTTGCTTCTGACTTCCCGTCTCAAAACTCCCTGCTTTTCAGAGGTGCTCATTTGCTGGGGATATTTAGGGGTAACCAGAGTGATTCTGGCTCAGTTTCTTCTGATTTCAGAGCCTGTCAAGCCTCCTGCTGATACCACTCCAGATGCTGATGGCTCTATCTTTCCCAGGCAAAGGGGGCTGGAATCTCCAAGGACAACCACGGTTCCAGCAATGCCTTTGGGTAAGCAGATTAATTCAGACCATGGCTAGAGGATTTGAGCAGGCATTTGGCAAAGCCAAGAAAGCATGAATCAGGTTCTGTATCCATGCACTGCAGTACTAGTGGAAAAGAAAACATATGGGGGTTGTAGATAGTGGTATCACAGCCACAGTGAACGCCCACCGGATTGTCCTGCAGGGCCCTCTCTGGAGATTACAAGCTGTCTTCTTCCTGCTCTTTTTGTTCAAGGCAGATTCTGTTTCTGTTGATTTTTCTAAACCCCCTCAGCTCTTTCAGTTCTCAGTGCTTTGCCCAGCAGAAGGGCAGCTGCTGCTTTTGTACTAAGCAAGGCTCAGCTTTCCACTGGGCTCGGCCCTGAAGTAACAGCACACAAATGTGGCAAAGGCAGCTTTTTCCTCTCCCTGGGATATCCCTGAATTTACAGGCCTCCTGTGCTCTTTAATTGGAGCATTCCTTCTATCCTGAAAGGCCTTTCTGACAGTTATGTTTCTGAAGTTGTAAGGAAGTGTTAATTTACAGTCATTGTTTCACCTTGAACTCTTCTTAATGGGATACCTGGGATAATAATAAACCAATTTACAGTTCCTGGAATCCTGGAATTAGTCAGCAGGCCTAGCACTACCATAACCATGCCCCTGACATAATTACACTTATTATGCCCACTTTGCCAGAGCACAGACATAAACAACCTGCCAGGTTAGACCAAAGGAACACCAGAGAGCTCTGAGTTTGTTCCATGTGATCCTCCCAAAGGATTGAAAATCTGCTGGGTGTCACCCTAACACCCCGAGAGAGAAGCTGATGCTTTAGAAACGTGCTAAAAGGTCTCCCGTGCAGTTTCCATGCACAAAACCACTCAGCCAGGAGCAAAGGATAGATAATTCTTTAGCAGGAGAGAAAGGATTGGTTGCTTAAGGAGATATTTAAGTGAGCTCACTTCTCCTCCAGAATTCATAAATATTTAAATACTTCTGATCCACATGTCCAAACAGAGAACACACAATCCACCCACAGAATTAAAGACTGAACAACTACTTGAGCTATGGCCATGATAAACACAATTATTTGTGCTGAAAGCTGCTTGAAACAAGACTGAACACCTGAGCAAAGATTTTTTGGTTGTTATTTGATTTAACCTGGGTTGGGAAAGCAGACCTTAGACTTTTTTTAAACTTTATTTTGAAATAGGCATTGCCAATTTTCCATCTTGGCAAGGAATAGACAAACCAGCAAACTGCAGATGAAGCCACAAGAGATGCATTTGCCACTTTAAAACAATAAATATGATCAGCTACCCGGGCACTCGGGGTAAGGTGTGTCACAATCCTCCCTGGAAAACACAGGGCAGCTGCACAAGACACCCAAGTCTGTAATGAGCAGTTTCTGTGTGAGTGGCTGCAGGCTGCCAAGGGACTGTGCTTCTTTGATTTCCTAGAAGAGCAGAATCCCTAGGAATAACCATTGCAAGTTTGCTGTCACCACATGCTCCTCTGGGGCTCGTTTCTGTTTGGCAAGAGAGTGAGACAGAAAAATCCATCTCAGTGGCTCAAGAGGAGCAGAAAATAACCCTTATGTGTCCTTCCCCAGAGTTGGCTGCATTTCTGTCATGTCCAAGGAATTATTATTTATTTCAAATAACTGTGAGTAATTTGGAAAGAACCTCTTACAGAAAGTCCCTGCAGGCACAATAGTTTCCAGAGATACCTATGGGAGTTTCAGACATGTAGAGGAAACAGCCTGTCACAGGCAGAATTTCTGCTGTGGATTTGGGACAACTATGCTTTCCAAATCTTAGGCAATAAGGCACCAAAAGAGAACAAATCCAGGGAGTGGAGAAGAAAACCCACTTTTGCTATAAATTAATTTATTTCACCAAGGAGAATTGAGATCCTGACCTCGTACAAAGACTGTCCATTACAAACACAGCAACCCACTGAGTCCAGCTGGAAAAGAGCAGAGGCCAAACAATATTTCATGAATGGATATAATTGAGGATGGATTTAACTCTATTAAATGTAAAGGGAAGGATAACAGTGCTGCACCTATGTGGTCAGCCTTGTCTGTGTAATAGAGCTTTAAAAATTACACAGGTGCCCATAATAACACTTGAACCTCTTCACAAGGGCCTCTTGTTTCTACTCAACAGAAATGTTCCACTCACATTGGAACACACAGATCCCAACAGGCACTGCAGAAAAAGAACAATATTCAGCGTATGTGCTGTAGGTGACACTGAACCCGCCTCCCCATCCAACTTGAAACATGTCATAGAGTATTTAGACAGCCTTATTTTAGGGATCTAAAATTAGTTCCTCTGAATCACACTTTAGAAGAGCCTATTTTTGTCCCATACTACACAGGAAACTTTAAGTTCCTCATTCAGATGCTGTAATTACTCTTGCCCTCATCCCCCAAATAGACAAATTCTCTGTAAAACAGAAGTTTATGTGACAGGGATGTTTCTGAGTTGCCTCTTTGGCACCTTTCAGCACCAGCTTTGGAGGACTGACCAGTTTAGAAACACAGGGCTGAGGGAAAGTCTGATAAGCCTCCACAAAAAGCAGCTATTCCTCTTTATTCCTGTAGTGGGGCTTTGTGAGATATGGGAGGTTATAGGACAGGTATGGCACGGGAATATGAAGCTCCTGTTGGATTGGCTATTCTCCAAACTGTAAAATCATAGAATGGTTTAGGTTGGAAAGGAGCTTAAAGCCCATCCAGGGACACATTCCACCATCCCAGGTTGCTCCAAGCTCTGTTCAGCCTGGCCTTAGACACTTCCGGGGTGGAGCAGCCACAGCTTCCCTATTCCAGGGCCTGCCCATCCTCACAGAGAAGAATTTCTTGTGTCTATCTAATCTATACCTATTCTCTTTCAGTTTGAAGCCATCCCCCCTTGTCCTGTAACTCCAGGTCCTTGTGAAATGTCCCTCTCCATTCTTCAGGTACTGAAAATAGCTAGAAATCTGCCACTCAAAAATTACCCAGCTTTAAACTTGGGTGGAAAAGCACAGATGGGTCACTAAGGAAAACATCTGTGCTAAGATGGGGCAGCAGGAAGCAAGGCTGGAGGGACAGGATTCCCAAATCCCTGTGCCAGCACTGGTGCTGGCTGAGCACGTGAACAACCCCCAGCGTGACCCACAGCACCCAGAGCTCCTCATGAATGGGAAGATTGTGTTTTTCCCACAGCCACACCGCTCAGATTCATCCCTTCTCAGGAGGCAATGCCAAAACCAACAGGTGGCTGCCACATTTGGGTTGCTGGCAATTCATATTCCTCCTACTTAATGGGAGAGGAGGAAGCTGTTGATGTGAAGTGGCACAGACGGGTCCTGTGTTATGAAAGCCCCGTCCTTCATCATCTGACTGGGGAACTAAATGTGCTCTCACACCCTGCTGCAGCCAAAACATATCGCAAACTCGAACAACACATTTATTTTTGACTCACTTGGCAAAATGGATCTTATTTTTTTTCCCCCTCTCTCCTTTTTAAAAAGCAGAGAAGGGAAGGGAAAGGATTAGGGTTTTTAAAATAATTAGTAAATGAATCAACATGCAAAAAATGCATTCAAAAAGCAAGCACTACAGGTATGTAATTATGAATGGAGCAGGAATCTCCTCTCACTCTGAAAACAGGAATGGAGATGAGTTAGTAGGATGGGCTGATGGCACAACTTGGCATGTTTTCCCCCAAAAGGTGAATGTTTCATCCTGTTGGAAGGCTCAGCCACAGCTGAACTTGTTTGCTCCAACAGAACAGTTCCCTGAGGTTCAGAGGTGTTAATTCACACACCAAATACTCCAAAATGCCTGAAAAATCAAGGCTTAGTTTTAACTTGGGTTGGAAAGGCAGGAGTCATCTTTTATATCATGGCTACAAAGCAATGGAAAGCAGCTGTGAAGCTCCTCATGTATCTGCCAACTTCAATTTCAGAAAATTGGGCTAGAATTTTGATTTTTTTCCCCCCTCCAAGTCTAAACAAACTCTGCATGCTTCAAATTTCACAAACACTTTCCCACATTGAAAATGTCTGAACAAATCATCATTGTGATTATCAAGAATTGCCTCTAAGTGACAGAAAATAAGTAATTTTAGACTTTTCAGTTTCAACACACGCATATTTTCATTTACCCTTTTCCCTAACCATGGAAACTGATTTTTTGGGCCAGTTTGTTCTTAACTGAATTGGTGATAAAACCGTTCGTTTTGTACTGTTTATTTCTGTTTTCACCAGAAAAATGCTAAGCCAAGATGTACTTTATCCCCACAGAAAGCTGGCTATGATCAAGTTTCATTTTCAAACCAAGCCAGAAAGGGCAGAGATTCATCCATGAATTGTTTTGCCTCACGCAGAAATGAGGCAACACAACTGCAAAGCCCCTGTGAAGGATTTTAGTGAAGTCAGCTGTTTTGTAATCATGTAAAAGTTCATAGATGTGATCCACCAGATCATGTCATATAAAAATCATCTAGGAATGGAAGAGTATTTCAGAAGGATGGGACACTAAACAAAATCCTGGCGCTTCTTTTATTGAAAAGACTAGGAAGGTCTAGGAAGGAGATGATGCAAGCGCACTCCTCAGGAAGATGCCACGATGCCTTTGCCTGTCACACTCCGGTTTTCTGTGGTGTTTCCCCTCTCCCTATCGCGTTCCAGAATTTAGTTAGCTATCTTAATTTTTTTTAATTTTAAGCTAGTTTGAGCATAAAGGATTTGCCCTTGTCAGTAGCTCTAAATCTAATCAGTTTGCAGCTGTTATGCGGCCACGATGTAACTCTTGAGGGGAAATTCAATTCTATTAGGAACAGCTGGAGATAACAGCTATCAGCGCTGTTATCACATATCCCTCAGCAGTTTATCCCACACCCACGGCCCGCGGGCGAGCTCTGCGCTCCTGACTAGCGCTATTATTTCAAATAAGCCTCTTAGGCAGCCGCGCAATCTGCTATCAAACCGCAGGGCTAATTAGGCTGGTAGAGATGATCACCGAGCCCCGCACCTCGGTGTCAGCCGGCACCGGGTCTGTCCGATCTGAGAATTGTCGCTCCGCGGGGACTGCCCCGTTATCTGCAGCGCCGCCCTTGCCCGCCTCACACCGAGCGCCAATGATTCCCTGCCGGTGACAGAGCTCCGAGCTACCGGCGGCAGCTTAAACAGAAGAGCTTGTTAACAACGCGCATTTTAATAACTCGGGCAGCGCGGCCTTTCCGGCCCCTCTGCGCAGCCACCGCCCCGGCCCGGCCCGGAGCCGCCCCGGGCCCGCCTTCCGCCGGAAGTGAGCGGCGCGGAGCCCGGCGGGGCGCGGAGCTGAGCGGGGCGCGGCGGCCGCGGTCACTGGCCCTCCGCGGGCAGCGCCGACATGGCCCGGCCGCCGCAGAAGGAGATCGTCTACAACAAGCTGCTGCCCTACGGCGAGCGCCTGGAGGCGGAGGCCGCTCGCTTCCTGGAGCACATCAAGGGCAACCTGGCCCGCGCCGTGCAGCTGCAGGAGCTCTGGCCCGGCGGGCTCTTCTGGACCAGGAAGCTCTCCACGTGAGTGTCGGGACGGGGAGCGGGGCCTCGGGCTGCGAGCCTCGCATCTTTGCTTTATTTTACTTTGCCTTGCCCTGCCCTGCTTTACCAAGCTGTGCCCGCCTCCCTCATAACGGAACCGGGGGCGCCCGGCCGGGCCGGCGTTCCTGGCCGCTGTCCCGTCCCTGCCCCGCAGCAGGCCGGCGCTGCCACATCGGAAACCGGGACGAAGGTGGCTCCGGCCGCCAGAGCTCGCCTGCCACCTCTGCGACTTCCGAATTCTGCGAGCCTTTAACTCCTGATTTTATTTTTAATGCATGTATGTTTTTTTTAACGCCTAGCTGGCCACCTCTTTCACCTTTCCCCTTCTTAAGCAAGTTGATAAAATCTCCGTGTAACTTCTGCTATAGGGACACGGGGCGTTTCTCAAGACAGGCGATTTGCTGGGTCAGTGCTGGCAGGATTAAATTCTGGCTTAATGCTGTGTAAACACCACTGGTGCCCTTGATATCTTGGCTTTACATCAGTTTGCGCCGTGTGTGTTGGCAAGGTGGTTTTTGTACAGTGGTTTCATCGATAGCACCGACTACTACATAGGTTTCTTCTCGTAAATTTTACCGAGTGCATTTGACCCTGTTTTATTCGGGACGCTCTGGCACCGGGTATGGCATCATATGACAGTGAGTCCTGTAGCTCCAATCAGTAAATTCTGTGGATGTTTATCATGTTCGTTGCTAAATGCTGCGTGTGCCTTCACAAACGGCGTTTCCTGTGTGCCAGAAATAACAAAGTACGTGTGTTTTGAACTGTTTCGAAACACTCACTTACAACTTCTCGCCTTACATAAGTCCTTTTTCTACAATATCAGTTAAGAATTTAATACACATTTCTCAGTCGAAGTCCAATACATACAACTGTATTGGAATGTGTCTTTCTGTTTCCCAAGAGGCAGTCTGAGATAGAATTACAGTGGTGGTTGCAAAATGACTCACATGTTTTTGTTATGTGAGAGTTTGAACCTGCTTGGAGCCAGTTCAACGCTGCTTCCCTTTCCACCCCCCCCCCAGCCATCTGCCAACTCATCCTGCTTTCGGTGGTACCTGTTGCCTGTACCTGTGGTGAAACTTCCTTTTTCCCACCCAGTTGGAGTAAACTTAGGCATCCCTACTGTGAGAAAGATGAGCTTTAGCTAAACAGGCTGAATAGGCACAAAAATTAGTTCCAAGTGTGCCTTAGGATCACCCTGTTACTCACTCTGTAAATGGCAATTGCAGTTACCACTTCAGGCTCCAGGGCACTGAATTTGGCCTGTTGGGAACCACTGCTGTGCTGCTTCATGAATCACAGAAAGGTCAGCAGGCTCCAATTTGTGGTTTTCCACCTACACTTTGAAGTCTGAATTCATTGTGAGTGTTTGCAGCTTGTCTGATGCCTGTTAGTACCGAGATTTTTCTTTGTGGCATTTTAGATGCAGGGAGGCTCTGAGTGTGTTTGGTGTGGGCAGGGAAGGAAACAGTGGGCTTGGTGTAAAAAATAAGCTGGTGTAGTTAATGTGAGAGATGTGCTGCTGCTCGGTTTGACTTGACAGAGTACTTCTAGGGATAAATAAAAGGCTGAGAGAATCGGGATTGTTCAGCCTGGAAAAGGGAATCTAATTGTGGCCTTCCAGTATCTGAAGGGAGCAGATAAAAAGATGGAGTGGGACTGTTTGGAGTGGTGGGACAAGGGGGAGTGGGATATTGGCAAGGAATTCTCTGTCAGGGTGGGCAGGCCCTGGATCCCTGGCAGTATCCAAGGCCAGGCTTGGAGCACCCTGGGACAGTGGGAATTGTCCTTACACATGGCAGGGGGTTGAACTGGGTGGGCTTTTAAGGTCCCTTCCATCCCAAACCATTCTATCATTCTGTGAAATGCAGTAGCAAAGATTCAGATGTAGGTAAAACTCTTCCAGCCCTGTGGCATTCTTGACAAGAGAATCCAATTTTCTGCTGTCCATTGATAGTCAAGGGTTCATCTCCAAATTGCCTTGCTCCCTTTTTTCCCCTCCTGAAAAAGCCATAATTAATAAAAAGAAAATGCTCAGAATCTTCATAGTGGCACGATGGCTGCTTAGATTTGTTGCCAATGTCTGAATTGCAAAGGCTGGAGTTCTTGCAGTATTCTGTGCAATAATTTATGCCTTTATTTATTGCACAGATGCAAATGTTAATACAAACTGGCATATGTGTACATAGGAATAAGCAGAGCGAACAGTGGCAAGCAGATGATGCACCTGCACAGTTACACCTCCTCAGCTTTTTGCAGCTCTGTGCTACAGGAGAGAATGAAAGTGAAACTCAGATCTTTTTCTGAATTAAACATTTGAGTACTCTTACAGCTGAATTGTGTGTGTTTTATACCCTCCACAACTGGAATCATGACTTGCACATATTTATCTTCAGACCAGCTGTTTCAGCTGTCTGATGTCACCAACTTAGCAGGGAGGGGACAGAAAAGAGGCAGAATAGGAATTTATCTGTCATAATGTCTGGAAGCTGATTTGAATAATTCTTTTATGGGTCATTTTCAGTGGTGACACCTCGTTCTTTTGGGATGTGTGTGGGGACTGTGGTGAGAGAACTTTCTCACCTTTGAGGAGAGTAACTTACGATTTGATGAGGTTCCTGAAGCAAGTAAAACTTGCCCCAAAGACTGGCAGTTAAATCTGTAATAATTCCTCCAGCTTTGTCTGGTAAAAGCTTGTAAAATACTAACCAGTGGTGAAAGCAGAATAGCTAATCTCAGCTTGCCACAGCCTGTGTGGGAAAAGCAGGTTACATCAAAATTATTTGATTAACTGGTCTTGCTCCATAATTTTTTTATGGTCTTCAGGTCAGCAGTATACATTGTCTCGACTTCTCCCTCTTGCATGATTTATAGATTGTTTTAAAAATTAAAAAAACCCTAAACATAGTCAATAAATATATTACTGTAATATGGACATTTCATGGCTACTGTACGTGGAGTTAACTCTGCAGCCAGGCAAACACACCAATGCCTTTCTGTGCTTTCTGCTCCAGCAGTCAGGGCTGTGGGAAGATGAAGGACTTAATTGCTGCCCCTGACAATGTTATTTTATGAGCTTGTCAGCTGTAGACTTCTAAAATGACACTCAACTGCCTTGCTGTAAGGTGTGGAAAAAACGCAGCTCAACTGTTTGGAGGGAGAGTGACAGGACACAAAGTTACAGCAAGGATGGAAATGTGGGACTTTGCCAAGTGTTTTAATCACTATTGCCTGAAAGTCTTGTTTGACATCTTTATCAGGGACATCTTTATCAGAAGCTTTCTTTGGCTGTGTGAGGGATGTTTGTTCTGTGTACATGTACATGTGATTTCAGCAGTCCTGCTGAGCGTGATTGCTTTTCACATCATTTGTCAAAAACCAAGCTTTAAACCAGTCCTGATGCTGTCCTGTGTGCTGGGAAATGCAGATGGAGAGCCAGGAATTCAGGGGAGTGTGCTGCTCAGCTTCTGGAGGAGAGGGAATTTTTAACTGTAGCAGAGCTGCCAACTTTCTAGGGCAGTTTAGGATGGCCACATGATACCATAGTACACTTTCTAAAAATAAACCTATTGTACTTGTGGAGAGAGAGATTGGATACCCAGCCCTCAGAGATTGGGGAATTGGCTTGATGGTTTTCTCTTTTCTTTTTTTTGTAGTCTCCAGGGACCCTGTGCTTTGTACAGGAAGACTGGAGTTGGAAACAGAATCTTCACTTCTTAATCATGTTTTTAATGTTGTGTGTTTTATTTGTTGGGTTTGGGGTTTTTTCCCATGTAACTGAACAATGAAGGACAATAACTTTATCCTTTTTGCAGGATAAGAACTCATAAAACCTCAAAGGAATCAACAAGTCAGTGGATCTAAGATTTCAGGTGTAATCTCAATGTAGTATTCTCTGTTTCCAGAAGTCTTATCTTTTATTTTTCAACAATTTAGTTCTACAATTATTTATTTCTCCCAATAACCCAATTATCCTGAAGAGACACCATTTCTATGATGAACTGATTAATCCCTGGACACTCTTCAGAGTTCATGAAGTTGTGCCTATATTCTTTCATTTAGTAATGATGATATTTCATACCTTCTGAAGGGATATTCTGAAAATATTGCAGTTTCCCTCTGGCAGATTTTTCTTGTTTAATCTTGAGGAAAGGGCTGAGCACCCCTTTCTAGAAGAATTTATTTTCTGCCATTGCCTTAATGCTCAACTGGATTAATAGAAATAATTGACCCCTTTCAGCTCTGCCTCCCTCCTACATAAAGAAGCTGTAAAATATGGGAGCAATTTGGCATCAAATCCTGCTGCTCGGGCATAGTGACATCTTTGTGTTGAGCACATTTCTGTGTACTTTACTCCTTTCTTAATTAAACAGCATTTTGTGTAGCAGAGCTGTTGTTAGCAAATGTCACGAAGGAGAACCAGCCAAACATTTTATTTTCAGTTATATATAGCAATGCTGGCAGATGAACTGGGTCTCTGTGTTTCTTTGGAGTTAAAACTTGTTTTCCAGGCTTCTGCAGTTACTTTTTTTTATCATACATGTTTCACCCATTTTTCTTTCCCTGAGGATTCTTTTTGGATGTCTTTTTTCAGCATGTGAAAAGTGTAGGTGTTCAGCTCTTGGTGGTGTAATTCTGTAGGTAGGTAGTGTCTCTGGCCAATCCAGATTATTCAGGTTCCTGTGGTGGAAAAGTGGGTTATCCTGGATTTTGTTTGTTTCCTTCTGTGTTTAAAATAAGTATAACACGTTGAAATAAGCATTGGTGAGAACACTGCCCATCAAATGTAAACATCCCCCTTGAATTTGACAGGAAAAGGGAAGTGCAAAGCAGCTTTCTTGTATGCCTTTAAGAACAGTCAGAGCAGTAATAAAAAGTGAAGTTGCCTCCTAGTGAACAGTAATTTACAGTTGTGCCACACCTAAAATGCTCTGCTAGCACCTTATATAGGTTTTGCTGGTGGATAATATCTTTCCAAACTTGAAACATGTTTCATTTTTTCAATCTCAACTCAAAACCAGCAAACACTTCTT
The DNA here is from genome assembly GCA_009812075.1 of Sialia sialis. NCBI lineage: Eukaryota > Metazoa > Chordata > Aves > Passeriformes > Turdidae > Sialia > Sialia sialis. The sequence goes on from VRYO01001589.1 coordinate 6,295,585, forward strand.
CTGGAGTGAGTCTGATGGATCTGCCCTTGCTGAAGATAGTGGGACACACCACCAGCAAAGCTCAGTGTCTGAATCAGTTGTTCAGCTGTTGGATTTGGGCTTGGCTTGATGCTTTTTGTTATTTTAGCTTCCTGGATTGTGTCCTGTCCATGATGTTACAGTATTGGTAGAATCTTAAGGGGGCTATAAACTTCATTTAGTCTTTCTTTTTCTTCCTGTAATTGCAGTTGTAAATCTTCCTTTGGTGTGTGCCTTCAGGTTCTTATTTGTCAGACTTGAGAACCAGTTTTTAATTTTGTTTCACTAAACAGCAAATCAGAATGATTCTGGCTCAGGTCTTGGATAAAATGAGCTGTTTTAAAATTATTGCTGACTCCCCTTGTGTTTGGTTTGCAGGTACATCAGACTATATGGGAGAAAATTCAGCAGGGAGGATCACGTGCTGTTCATCAAACTGTTGTACGAGTTGGTGACAATTCCAAAGCTGGAGATCAGCATGATGCAAGGATTTGCACGCCTGCTGATCAACCTGTTAAAGTGAGTAGATATTTCTGCTGACTGTGGAAACTTGTCTCAGAACAGCTGATCTCTTGCTCAATGTTGTACCTTTCATGTGGCAGAGTTCTTAAAGGTTACTTCACTTATCTGCCCTGTACAGTGCTGGTGGTAAAGGGTTCTCTTGAGCAAACACCTTTCAAAGCTTTAGGAGTGGGACTGAAAGGGGAAGAATGCCAGTTTTCCTCCCCTGTCAGCTCAGAGAATTAAGGCTGAATCTCAGCTAGGGAGAAGATGAAACTGGCTCACAACTCGATATTTATTCCACTTAGTCAGGAAAAATCCTGACAGTGTCACTTATGCTGAAGGCTGCCAGTGGCCATCCTGGTCCTGTCTGGCCTTCCTGCACTTTGTGCTGAGCTGGGAGCAGGGATGGGGGGTGTTCCCATGTGCAGCATGTTGAATCCTGATGTACTTGGTGTTTTGTTTCTTATTAGGAAAAAGGAGCTGCTTTCCAGGGATGATTTAGAGTTACCATGGCGACCACTCTATGAAATGTTGGAAAGGATATTGTACTCCAAAACAGAACATCTGGGATTAAATTGGTTTCCCAAGTAAGTTCGCATTTTAAAGTATTTGATAGGCTGTTAGTACCTGCTTTGAAGTACTTTGTAATGTGCTTTTAATATCTGGGATTTGGTACATGGGAAACATTCAGTTTATATTTTCACCAGGCACCTTTCAATAATTGCATGCAGGGCTGCACTGAATCATGTATCTCCTTCTGCTGGTGGCTTGTGTTTGTCATGCTGTTTCTTTCTTTATGAATCTGATTGATTTTTAAATATGCTGTAACAGAGGTCTTGCTTGACTTATTTTAGGGTGGTAACCCACAGTTTAATGAATTTAGGATGAGATGTTTAACAGTATTGTTGTGGTTTAACCCCAGCTGGCAGCTAAGCCTCACTCGCTGCCCTTCCTGGTGGACTAGGGGGAAAACTGGAAGGGTAAAAGTGGGAACTTGAGTTGAGCTAAAGATGGGTGAAGAAAATTAACTTAACCCAGCCAGAACTAGCACAGGTGCTAAGTTAAATGTGTGCTATTCTCTTCTATAACACAGTAAAGTTGTGGGGGAAATATGCAAACAGTATTGTCCTTGAATATTTGTCCTGTAATCATTCCCAGGATCTGGAATCCAGGTATAAATCACTCGAAGAAAAGTGAAGTATTTTCTGTAGGAAATACACATATTTACTCAAAGAGATAGTGTGGTAGGGAGATATAATTTATTATCTCCAGTTAAGAATGTCAGACATGTTCTGCTGATTTTCAAAATGAAAATTTGTTTTCTTTGCTTTCTCTGCTCTGTCAGTCCATCTGTCAGATTTTCAGACTGAAAATTTTCATAATTATCCCAGTCAGAGAAAGTCCTGCTCTATAAATTGCAAATTATAAAAGATAGTACATGGATAATGCATTATCTTTGGTTGAGCTGAAGGTTTATGTCAAGAAATGGAGGTGAAAGTGCTTCATTTGCTTTTGCTTTTAAAAAAATAGTTTGCAGAATGATGCTGAAGCACTGCCTCTGATTTTTGAGGGGAAGATCCTATTGCTGATAAGGAACATGAACAAGAAATACATGGAGCACTTCAGGCTGAATTTCTCAAAAAGAATCAGTTTGCTAAATGGAATTATTTTGGTAATTCTAGGTAAAATGTGAAAGAGCAGAGCCTTGTTTGGTTGTTGTTTTTTGTTGTTGTTGTTTGTTTGTTTGTTTTTTTTAGTTTTTGTACCTGCACACCTTACTCTGGGGGGGGTGGTGTTGAGTAACTGCTCCCTGTGTAGGGAGGAGGGAACTTTTCCAGGAGGATAAAGGAGGTTAAGAAGGAAGGAAGATGTCTGTGGTGATGATCTGACTGAAGCATTCGGCTTTTATTAACTTTATGCTGTGTCAGACACTGCATGCAGTGCGATTCCTTCTCATACAGTGCTCATCCTTTTTTGAGGGGTATCTTTTTGGTGGCAGTCAAGGTTTTAAATTGCAGCTGTTTCATTTACCTCCTGTTTTAATTGAATTTTATTTTTGTTTACATTCAGTTCATATCGACCAGGCTGGTCTTCACCTAAAACATTTGTGCTTAATGTATTACATAGGTGGTAAGAATGATTCTTTCTTTGTTGTTGTTGAGCCCTGGCCAATGTCCCTTCTGCATGTTGTAACACTGTCACACAGGTGGAATTCTCTGCATAAATGATTGTATTTGGAAGGGCAATGTTAACCTGACACCACTGGTTATGAGAATGTCGCACTGGATGTAAACCTTGCTAATTGGGGACCCCAGCAGTGTGTGTGGAGTGGCTCTCCAGGGCTCTGTTCTAACTAATTTAACCATTCCAGGGGTTGAAATGAGAGCTGAGTTTGCCATTGGAGCAATGGTTGTGTGGGAAGGTGAAGGTACCTTCCTCTTAAATCCCATGAAATCATGGAAAGTGCTTTAGCAGTGAGGTAATGGCTTCTGGAAAATCCACCCAGCAACAACCTTGGGGCTGTCCAGGGCTCCTGTGTCAAGAGTCCACTGGGAATTTTTGTAGGGACGCAGTATCAGGATGTTTGGTGCATGATAAATGCAGAGAACTGGTGGAAGTGGCAGCGAGATTGCAGCGGGGTTTGCTTTGGTTGGTTTTTTTTAGAAACAAGGACTTAGTTGTACTAATCCAGTGAGAGATGGCTCACTCTGGTTAGAAGATCACTAAAATAATTTGTGAAACTGTAGCTGGTTGCTCTTTCCATTGTCTCAATTTAAGCTCTGTGGTGGAGTGTCTACTTCAGGACTAGACTTTAGCTTCAGCATTCTCTTGAAAAACTGAAATGTGTTTTACTGCTTTTTGATAATGTAATAGTCAACTCTCTGTTTATACGTTAATAATTTTAACTGAAACCTATTTCCCTATGTAAATGCATGGAAAAAAACCCCAAAAATTTGCAAATCAGTATCACCACCCCCTTTCCAAAAGAAGAAAATAATCCTGTAATGCCAAAAAAGCTAACAGTGTTAGAAGTGGTGTTGGATGTTCTTTTAAGTGTCCCCAGCTGTACTGTCCTGTCCTTTCCTATCATTCCCCTCATGGGAATATTCCAGAATGTCTCCTGGAGCTGGGCTCTACTTGAACACTCTCTTGAATGGAAGTCCCTTGGGTACAAATCTTGCTGACTTCCTAAATTTGTGACCGAAGGAGAGGAGAGAACATCCCAATCTTTGTCCTTTCACACTGACAAATGCTGAAATCTTTTAAATTTTACAATTTTGTTGGTCTCTGGCCTCGGTGTTTGTTCCAATTCCTGTCCTTCAGGTTTTCCTTAGTGAGAGCTGACTGGAGTGGAGTTGCAGTGGGGATAGCTTGTTTGTTTTAGTCGCCCAAACATTTATCATGTGAATTTTTAATGCTCCTAAGGAATGTGCTGGTTCATGCTTTATTTATCTGCTCTTGGAACAACTGTTATCTTTTTTTCTAACTCCTTCAAGGACAATATTCACTTGAAGCCAGGATCTTCCTGAGCTTTCTGCAGAGTTTGGTTTTCTTTTTGTTTCATGTCTTTATTTTGTTTAATTTCCTCTCCACATTTTAGAGTCAGTTAGCTTGAAATTTTCTTTCTGGACAAGGTCCTGAGTTCCCTTTGACACTGTTGCATAAAATATACATAATTTTGCATCTTCCAGGGCACTGTTTGAGTGCTCTGAAGTCTGGGTGGGCTTTTGCTGGCGTGATAAATGGTGATTTATCCATTTTTAATTTCTCCCGGCTGTATGGGATCAGTTTACTTCACGTAGGTCGGCAGAGACAATAGTACATGATCAGTATTTGTGCGTCTCGAAATTAATTGATCTTGGTAAAATTCTAAAATTCACATTTGCATCATCTTTTTCTGAGCAGAAAAGCATTTTTCAGCTTTCCTTTGGGATGTTAAATGAAAGGATGCAGTATTCCTATTTCTAGAGAAAGCATATCTAGAAGATGCAAGGCTTTGTTCTGCCAGGACTTTTCTTTTTCATTCAGGGAATGCTTTTGGGTGAAAGTGCAATTTAGTCTTGAGGTGGTTGTGTAATAAGTGGAAGGTTTGGAGAAGGTGGCAATTTACTACCTTTGTGCTTGCCTTGGTTGATCACTCTCTGCTCCCTCTCCCTTTTATTCTTTGAGTTTATTCTGAGATTGTCTTCGTAAAGGTTTGATGGCATCCTGTGACAATAGGTGTTAAAATGATTTCTCAGAGAAGAGTTTCTGCTGTGGATGAAAGCACTTCTAAAATCAGCTGTAACTTGGCAGGAACTCCAGTGAAATAACCCTTGATTTGCATTTCTTCTTAGAGCCACTGGACAAAACCCAAAACCACATTGCAAAGGACAAACCAACAAGTTGCCTTTATTTATCTTACAAATATTCATGAATTCTGCAAACCCATTTTTCTGTGTTTTCATCTCCCCTAGAAGTCACTTTGCTGGTTATTCATGGACAAAATGCAGGATGTCATTCAAATTTCACTTCCATGAAATAATAATAATTCCTCACTTTAATGCAGGAAGTACCAGAGTAGTGTATAAAAAATAGGACCAGGAGTTGAGCAGAGCAATTTTAATCGTTGCTGTTGGTCTGTGGAGAAGGCAATTAGCTAATGCATGTTCAAAGAAGACATCTAATTGCATCAACATTACCTTAAGCTCTGGAGGGAAAGGTCAGCAAATGGTTGTTTTATGCTGTCTCTGAAATCTAGTAATATATTATTGCTAACATCTCCCTTTCTTGTTTCAGTTCTGTAGAAAGTGTTCTGAAAACACTTGTGAAGAGCTGCAGGCCGTAAGTGTTTAATTTTTTTAAATCTTTAACATTAATTTAGGAAGGAGGAGAAAAGTGTCCAAAAGACCCCGCTCTACCTGTCATTGCTTGGCTGCTGTTTAAAAGCTAGTGTGGAGGGTAGAGACTTTTCTGGGGTTGATTTTTCCTTTTTAACAGTCTCGGTTGCAATAATTCTGTTGTATTAAAAAAAATGTACCTAATATGCATTTTAAATACTGCAATGCATGCATACTTAATGTGTTTTAAAAGAAATTAAATCACCAGTGTTCCTGTAATGTTTCTATAAATGATCCTTGTGCCTGAAGTGATTTTTAAATTTTTTTTCATTTTTATATTGCATCAAAAGTGAGTAATAGTTGTTTGATTTGGATCAGCCTTCACAGTGAGAAGATTTTGCATTGCACAGATTCTTCTCTGGTTCAACAAGACAGGAATCTTTTTAAAAAATGATGCACCACAATGTCCTTGATTTACCTCTGTTTTGTGAAGGTTTTTGGGGGTGAGGGCTGTGCCTGCCTTTGGCCCCTGGGTTTTACTCTAAAGTGAACATTTGTGACAAATTAATAGCTAGTTTTTAATATGCTTAAAAAGAGCCAAACTTTCAAGGCAGGTCAGTGCAGATTCAATGGTTTCCTTGTTCTCAGGTATTTCCCAGAAGATGCCACTGCAGAAATGCTGGATGAGTGGAGGCCTTTGATGTGTCCCTTTGATGTCACCATGCAGAAGGCCATCACCTACTTCGAGCTCTTCCTGCCCACCACTCTTCCCCCTGAACTCCACCACAAGGGTTTCAAGTAGGTGCCACTGCTCCAAATGCAGGAAATCATCTTTTGCAGGGTGATTCAAAGTCACTGGTGGCTTTCCAGCAGCATTTTTGGCAGGAGTTCAAGACAGAAATGCTGTCACCCTGCTGCTTTGGTGAAAGTAACCTGCAGGAATCTTAGTGCCTCTTCCCTACTGAATAAAGCACACAGCAAATCAAGCTAAATTGAATTAAGTGGGGTTTGTAAAGGTGAATTTAAGTCAGGGACTGGTGTGGAGGGTTTGCATCCTTGGCCTCAGGTGAATTCAGAGAAGAAGCTGCAGACTCTTGTGAGCACTGATCAAAAGGGACAAACTTCACAGTGCAAGGCAGAGGGAATTGAAGTGTCACTTGTTTTTATCTGATTTACCTGTGTTGGGATGGCACAGCTGAGGTAGATAAGGAAACTCCTGGAGAGACAGTTGTGTGAAAGGGAGATCAAAAAAGAGTCAGAGAAGAAATAAAAAAAGCAAGGACTAAAAGTCAAGTTTGAGAATATGCTGTGAGTGCCAAATTGATGAGAGTGTGTCTGTGTTGATCCCTGTTCTTGCTGAATGAATTGAAGGACAGGTGAATTCCTGCAGCCACCTGGCAAACTGAGGGATAAATATTCACTGGGGGAGCTGCTTTCTCAGTGTTAAAATTACTTTGCTTCTGTTTTCTTCCAGGCTTTGGTTTGATGAGTTCATAGGCCTTTGGGTGTCGGTTCAAAATCTTCCCCAGTGGGAAGGGGTAAGTATTTGCTTTTCACCTACCCTGGAAGGAATCCTCATTTAAATATTCCTACAATATGCTTGCAAGGAAATGGAGCCAAACAGTGATATAATGGATTTTTTCCCTTCTACTTTAACTAGTACAAGAAAGCAGAGACAATTTCATTATTGTTAGCAAGCAATTACTGTCTAAATAAATGAGACTGCAGTTGTGCTTGGTGAACATTGTCTAATGGCCAGCTCAGGCAGCTTTTCATTCCAGCCTTGGGAATGCTGGCATTTTCCAGACTGCCTGCTAATACTTGAAATTATGCAAAGTGCAGTTGTGATTTCTAGAAATTACACTGCTGTTCTGTCTTCTAATACATCTTGGGTGGTCCCTAATTTTGAGTGCTGGTTTTGCCTTCACTGCAGTGAGCTGCTGTCCTCTTTGTGATACAATAAGTAACCTGCACTCCTCAAAAATTCCCTTGGGCTGTATCTTTCAAGGCAAATAGCCTGCCTTGTACTCACGTGGCCCTGCTGTGTGTCTCGTGAGGAGATGCAAAGCTGGGAAGTGAGAACCTCCCTCTAGAGGCAGCCCCAGCAGCAGCTCAGGTGCTGTTGGTGTCAGCTGAGCTGTGCCTTGGCTTTGCTGCAGTGAAACTTGGCCTGTCCCCAGGTTTTTTTCCCTGCTCAGTATGAACATAAGCTCATTGGCCATCTGGCTCCTTTTACTAATCTCCTGCCTGGATACACAAGGAGAACTTCTCTGTGGCTGAGGAGAAAGCTGATTTCCAAACCACACTTTCCATGGGTCTTCCTACCTTCCAGCACAAATCCAGGGGAGCAGCCTTGGGCCCAGCTCTTGGCAGCTGTCCAGATTCAAGCACTGGTGATGCCAAAGCTGAGTTTGAGATTCTGTGCTCTCTGATGGCTCCACCCCCCCAAAAAAACCCCATAATTCTGTCTATTCCTTCTGACAGAACTGTGACAGCCTGCACTTGAACATCATGTTCAGTTTTTTTCTGTCAAACTGTGTAGCAAATAATCATCAGCACTCTTTCACAACTTATCTCTGATATTTTTTTTTCCCTCTATCACTGTACTATGACAGTTTGCTTGCTTTTTTCCCCCAAAGCTTTCACTTCTTGTTTGCTTTTCTGTCATGTCCATTTCTTAAAGTCAGGTTCATTCCATCAGGCTGGGATGCAGATAATTAGACACATGTGTTCTGACTCTGCAATCCAATTTAAGCCTCTCTATGTTGCAAGCTTTTCCTCAGCTTGCTTTGGCAGGAATAAGACTTGCTGTTTGAAGGGGAGCAGTGGAATCAATTCCTTGTGTGCACAGTAAGGATCTTCTTCAGTGGATACTTTCTCAGACCAAATGGAAAAGACAGATCATTACAGGAAGTGTAACCCTTGTTTTCAGGCTATGTGTGATGTCTTGAATTGAACTTGGGGATTTTCCAAAGCTGCCATGTCCTCCAGCCTCAGAGGTAACCTGTTCCTCTGTGTCTCAGAATTAGGCAGGATTATTTAAGGCCCTTCCTTTAGACTCTGTCATTGCTTCAAAATAGTGACAGAAACATCAAGAGCCTGGCAGGTCTTTGCTGATTTGAAGAAGCTCCTAAAAGCAGAGTTGGTGGGTGATGTGCTTTTCATCAGCAGGACACAAGAGTGAGACTTGAGACTTCATCTCGTTTTTGTTTTTTTGGTTTTTTTGTGGTTCAGTACTGATAACTGTCTTTCCTGAGGACATCTTCCAGTTCCCTTTTGGACTCCTGGGGCTGTCTTCTGGTGATGGATGTCTAATTCTTCATGGGCAGTCACAGACTGCCCTCCCAGCTGACAGCTGATGCCTGTGACCTTTACAAGCCACTGATGGGCTTAAACCAAAGCACACAAATGCAACAGCCAGCAGCACACACTGAGCAGGATGGATCCTGCAGGAACTAATTGTCCTAAACAGCTAAATATTGGGAAAAGCTAGATGGATGAGTTGGTGGAATTTTCCTTCCATGTCTCTGTACAAATGCTATTTTAGGCCAGTGAAACACTTGGAGTGAGATCTTCCTTCCCAAATGCTTTTGGTGCCATGGGCAGCTTTTATCTTGTGCATGTGAAGTACCTGGAGGGCTTTGCATCTCTTATTCTCAATATATTCTAATGAATATTCCATTTTTTCTGGTTATTTTCAGCATCTAGTCAATCTTTTTGCTCGCTTGGCCACTGACAACATTGGGTACATAGACTGGGATCCCTATGTACCAAAGGTAACAGTGCTCATTTCATGATAAGCTTTATTTATCTTGCTTGGTGGGCTTGGTTTTTTAAAACACTTTTGGATAAGAAAATTAATTTATGCCAACGTTCGTTTTTCTTCCTGTTAGATTTTTACTAGGATTTTGAGGAGTTTAAATCTGCCAGTGGGAAGCAATCAGGTGGTTGTTCCAAGATTCTTAACAAATGCTTACGATGTAGGCCATGCAGTCATGTGGATCACAGCCATGATGGTGAGTAACTGCTTTGTAAAATGAAACAAACATGAATTCTAAACTTCAAATATGTATTTAAGATGAATATTTGTTCTGCTGAGCTCATTGCAGAAGTGTAGTTTTTGGCTTTTTTTGCCCAAATGATGTTGTCAAGTCCATTGTTCCACTCTCGGGGTGGGAAGGGGCTGGGAAGGTTTGTCACAGCTGCTGCCAGTGGCATTTGGGAAAGGAGCAGGCACCTGTTTGTGTGTGAACCTCAGCGATGGGCTGGAGAGAATCTGCTCTTAGTGCTGAGGTGAGGGTGGGATGTGCTTTGCTGCTTCGAGGTCTGACACTCCTGCTGCTGTTACCTGATGATTTCATCTTGGGGTGTGTGATAAAATGCAGTGGTTTCTTTGTTTCAGGGTGGACCAAGTAAGCTGGTGCAGAAGCACTTGTCTGGCTTGTTCAACAGCATTGCCTCTTTCTACCACCCCTCGAATAACGGGCGCTGGCTGGTGAGTCTGGGTGGCAGGACAAGAACTTGGTATTTCAACCTGTCAGCCTTGTGTACTCCAGATTCTGTTCATGTGTGGTGCTTGGAGCCTTGGATTAGCAAGATCCACGATTGCACTGTCATTCAAAACATGCTCCTATTCTCATGTCAGTGCAGAGGTGCAAAACAACACATCTAATTTGGATAGAGCCAGGAAAAAGAAGTTGTGACTTGAAATGAGACTGACACACACCATCAGTATTACCTGTGTGATGTCACTTCTTTCTTACTGTTCTACTGCCTCCAAGTTATGGAAATCTAGAATGGGGCAACTTGGTCTAGTGGAAGATGCCCCTGCCCATGGCAGGGGTTTGGAATTGCAGGAGCTCTGAGGTCACTTCCAACCCACCCCATTCTGTGATTCTATTAAACAAAGCAAAAAAGATTTTTCATGCATTGTCTAGTTTGAAACATAATTGTGGATGGTGTAACTAGAGGAATCTTCTGTTAAAGTGTAACAATCTCTCTGTGATGGTTGATGGAAAATAGAAATCAAAACAGCAAGGCTGGTCACAGCAGTGCTAAGACAGCTGGCTCGTTCTTGAATAGGGTATTTGCTTACCTATGAATGTGCAGGGAATGCTCCTAAAGATGTCCTAAATAAGTAAATAATCTTGATTCTTGATGGTATAATTTCAAAGTGATTTTCATGATTTTTTCAACCATCAGGCCCAGTGCTGGCAGCACAGTTACAGATATTTTGGGGAATGACGTTTAGCGTCAAATTCTGAGCATCATATTTGGAGCTCCTCTGAGTGCTCCTTCATTGTGGCTGTGTAATTCATATTTTGTTGTGCCCTGAGCAGCTCAGGCTGTGGTGCTGCCAAGCCACTGAGCAGGATTTGTGATGTATTCCCAGAACAAGCTGATGAAGCTGCTGCAGAGGCTGCCCAGCAGCGTGGTGAGGCGGCTGCACCGTGAGCGCTACAAGAAGGTGACCTGGCTGACCCCTGTCCCTGAGAGCCACAAACTCACGGACCAGGACGTGACAGACTTCGTGCAGTGCATCATCCAGCCTGTCCTCCTGGCAATGTTCAGCAAAACTGGGAGCCTGGAGGCTGCCCAAGCCCTGCAGAACCTGGCACTGATGCGTCCTGAATTAGTAATTCCACCCGTGCTTGAGAAGTGAGTTTTGCAGGAGCATTGCAACGTCCTGCCCAAGGAATAGATAGGAGAAGCAGTCATGTTAAATAATAAATTAATTGCTTGCTGTGGGTGAGTGCCTGCAGTGAGAGGAGCTGCTGATGCACCCTCCTGAGCAATCACCTCAGTCACAATGGGAGCAAGGGAGAAATTGATTTTTTAATTAATTTTATTTGTTTGTTGCTTGGTTGTGGTTTGGGGTTTTGTTTGTTTGTTTGTTTTTTGGGGTTTTTTTTGTTTTTTAACACCTGGCAAGTGGTGTTGTTCTAGGAGCTGTTGACAGCTCGTGTGCTTTAGGGTAGACAGTCCTCAGGTGACTTGCATTTCTGGGAGCATTTTGTATCAGATAGTGGGTGGAACAGTTGAAAAAGCAATTTTGCGTCCTTTGTTCATAAGCCACCTGGTAAGTGCCAAATACACGGGATGGTTGTGTAGCAGTAAGGACGTATTTTATATTTCTGCTTGGATCTCAGAGCATGTTACAGGTTGTGTAAAATCACTGGCATTGCTGACTTTGTAATTGTCAGACTGTGTGCTCTGGGGAAATACTTGGTTTGTACTATTTCTAATGCCTTGATGCCTGAAATTCCCAAATTAAAATGGTGTTTCTTCCTGCTCCACTGAAAGCTTTCCTCCTAGCCCCCATCTGTATTCCCCATGCAGCCTTGGATACTTCAACAAAACAGCAGAGGAATGAGTTTGATTGAAGAGCCCTTCCCTCTCCCCATGTTCCACACCTCCCTGACTCAGCTGTTTGTCGCAACTTGATAAATCCACTCTTTTACAAACCATCCAGGCAGGGCAGCAGTGCTGGCTAGGGCTGCCCTCTCTGTAGCTCAGACTATCCCTGGAATGTTTGCCTTGGCTGCAGTTCCAGAAGATTTGGGTGAGCTGTGCTCTGGGTGACGTAGCTCTGTGACTCCTGGAGCTGGAGGCTGTTGGTAGCAGCAGGAAGTTAACTTAAAAAGTGTTAAGTGCTTTTTGAAAAAAAAAGAAAAGGTTTAAAAATCACAGTAACTTCCCAGGTTTTGCTAAAGAGGTCTGGACTTTAATGTAACATGAAGTGAGAGGTCCCCTCTCTGTTTAGAGGCAGCCAAGGCACGTTTTCACATTTGCCACAAGAGCCTTAGAGCTGGCATGGCCTCCAAGTCCAAACAGGGAAATCACAGGATGCAGGAGCACAGGCATTTCTTCATTCCTGTGCTGCAGCTGCTCAGAAGGTCTTTAATCCTGAGCTGATCCAATGGAAGGAGCATTGGAGCAAAACAATATTAAATCTTTTGAGAAATGATGAGACAATTTGGGAAACATTCAATTTTTTTGTGCAGTGCACTTTTATTTTCTTTGAATGCTTTAGAAACATTCCTGTTGCCAATCTGCCTGCCTCCCATTTTGCAGAACATATCCTGCACTTGAGACCCTGACAGAGCCTCACCAGCTCACAGCCACTCTGAGCTGTGTCATTGGGGTGGCTCGGAGCCTGGTGTCCGGGGGAAAGTGGTTTCCTGAGGGTCCCACACACATGCTACCTCTGCTGATGAGAGCCTTGCCTGGGGTGGACCCAAATGACTTCAGCAAGTGCATGGTGAGTGGGAAAATACTGCCTGTTTCTATTAGCTAACTAATATATTTTATATAGAAATATTTCTGTATTTTTCTGGAAGCAGCTAACTGCTGTGTCCAGAATTTATCAGCCTTTTTTTTTTTTTTTTTTTTTTTTTCCCTGCATGATTTTACTTCTAAAAATTTAATATTGCAAGCCTCTTTGGCTCATTTAGTAGTGCAAAGTGGTTGTAATAAGCATTGTACTGACTTTTTGGGCTGATCTGAAAAGAAGGATTAAATAGCTGCTCCACAGCTCCTAGCAGATATTCCTAGACCTAAGATCAAAAGAAAGCCCTTTATCCCTAGGTTTTCATTATATTATGAAAGTTCATGTTTTTAGAAATTCGTGTTAATATACTTTAAACAATGTAAATATTGGGGTTTTGTAGCTTTAAAGTTCAGCACAGAATAATGGCTGTGTTACTTAGAAAATTGAGACTGATTTTTACAGTGCTGCCTGTTACATTTTATACATGAAATCTGAAATAGCTGTTGAAGTTTTAGGTGAAAAAATGAGCTCTGGATTTACTTACTTTTTCTTTAGTATAATTTTCTTTAGATCCTACACCTTAACTTTAAATCTTTTTAATGTGTAGGTACAATAACACTCATTAAAGAGCTGTTTGTACCTCTCAACAGATTACATTCCAGTTCATTGCAACATTTTCTACTCTGGTGCCTTTAGTAGATTGTTCATCTGTATTGCAAGAAAGAGATGATCTTTCAGAGGTAAGATTGCTGGGTTGGTATGAAAGCAAAGCTGTCACTTAATTTTCAATTTAATTTCTAGCAGCATGTGCAAAGATATGAATCCTGTTTGTTTCTATCAGTGGAGCTGATGCCAGTGTGCAAATGGGCTTTAGCAGTGGCTCTTAGTCACAGCTTGTTGTAGAGAAAGTTAAATTCAGGCAATTTCATGTTTTGAAGTCAAAACTAAATTGCTCAGGGCCCTGTGTGGTGTCATTTGACTTTGAGATTTCCCTGCCTTGAGGAGGATTTTGGACTCTGCAGTTATTTTAAATAGTGCATTAAATGGAATTTTTTTCCTTAATTTTTCAGGGCTGTTTTCTTCCTGAAGAAACCCCTGTGACCCCTGCTTCCCTTCCCTGATTGAGATTCTATTGCTTTCCCTCCAGATACTTGTTACTCTCTTCCAGTTAAGAGATAGTAACAGCATTAGGCACTGAGTCTTATCCCCCTTATCACCATACCTGTTTGCTCCTGGACATTTGTAGCTCAGAGAGCGGCAGGCTGCCCAGATTGAATGGTGGATTTCATGGCTCCAGAGCTGCAGCACTCAGAAATGAAGAGGATTTGGTTCACTGAGTATCTGGCAGCACCCCTCACGCTCACTGACCTCCTGCTGCAAAGGAGGATCAGTGCTGAGGGCAAAGGTTGTATCCGTGGAGGCAGACCTGATTTCACCAGAGGTTACTTGGATGCACATCCAGGCCAGGAAACTGGGACAGGACAGTGTCAGGAAGGTGTAATCCCTGTTTCATTGAGCACTTGAGTCTGTGTGGTGGGAAATGCACTGGAGGATGTTCTCACTTGAACATTGGAAGTAGTTAAAATAGGAAATAAACTTTGTTTACTTAATACAAGCACACCTGGTGTGTTTCCTTTGTGTTGGAAAACTGTAGGTGGAGAGAGAATTGTGCTCTGCATCTGCTGAATTTGAGGATTTTGTGCTGCAGTTCATGGATAGGTGAGTGAGATGAGTATGGGGAAAGCTTGGCATGAAGAACTTTATAAATCTTCCCAGTTTCACTTACTAACCCTGGGTTTGTCTGTGTAGATGTTTTGGACTTATAGAGAGCAGCACTTTAGAACAGACCAGAGAGGAGACTGAAACAGAGAAAATGACTCATTTGGAGAGTCTGGTGGAGCTGGGTCTCTCTTCTACTTTCAGTACAATCCTTACCCAATGTTCAAAGGATATCTTTAAGGTATGTAAAACATAGACTTTCCATCTCTTTTAGGAAACTTGATTTTGACAACAGCTGGTGTGTTCAAATTCTTGCTTTGTGCATGTGAACTTCCACACTTAAATAAGGAGAGGGCTGAGGGGGCAGCCTGAATTCATGTCAGTTTGGTTGATGATTTTATCTACATCCTACAGAGTTCTCCTGCAAACTGATGATAAACACAAGAAGAAATCATTCCAACAGTTTATTTTATCCCTGTTAGGTTGTGGATTTTCAAGTCTTGATAATGCTGACCCAGCCAAGCCCCTGTTTTGCTTTTCTCTCCCCCTCCCTGCCACTTCTTCAGCTGGGCCACAGGAACCTGTGTGGTTAATGGGATCAGAAAAATTACCTGGATTAAAATAACTCAGAGAGAGTTCTCCAGGTTATTACATGGACAGCTTCTTTCCCTCTAGTTTGGGTTACCATCTTTGTGTTCAAATAAATACATACTTGAAGATGCCAGGTTTTGTACATTTTGAACATTGGCACGTGGATGTGATTTTTGTTTAGAATCTTTTAGTAAATGCAAGTCTTAATTATTTATTGTCGTTAAATATTTTTGCTGTTTGTCCATTATTAAAGTATTTGTGGGATCTACATTTTATATAGTTGACCTTGCCTTGCAAGGTGTTGGATGGAAATAATCTGCCTTAAAACTACTTAAATAGTTGCTAATTAATTCCCTATTTATTTGTTAACCAAGGGATGTCTTGGCTTTCCTTCGCTGTGACACGTGAAATATGAAATAAGTTTTCCTTTCATGAGCCTGTGACTTATTCCTGGAAAACATATTCTGTGTAGTTTTTCAGAATCACCCTAAACTTACATGAGTCATCAAGAGTTATCCACCTCCTCTCTTCCCAAAGAGAACATTTCAGGCTTTCCACAGAGCTGATTTCTCTGTCTCTCTCTGTTCTAATTTTTGGGGTTTTTTTTCCCCCCACGTGAATTGTGGGCTTCTGGTTTAAAAGAACTCCTGGTTATGTAGAGATCTTTCTGTGTAATATCAAATATTTTGGGGTACTTGTTTTTTATTTTATTTTAAGTAATCTCCATTTTTTGTCCTTATTTATAGGTTGCCTTGGAGAAGGTTTTTAACTTTGCTGTTTCAAATATATTTGAGACAAGAGTTGCTGGTCGAATGGTTGCCGATATGTGCCGAGCTGCAGTAAAAGTGAGAGAAAATCCTCTTAACTTCACTCCCTCTTTAAAAAAGGAAATAGCTAATGCTGCTGCCTTTTCCTGTGTAATACCTATTTTTGTCATGTAAATACAGGTGGCTCTTAATCTTAAATCTCTAAAATTGGCTGGTTGCATGTGGCAGTATTTCAGGAGGTTAATTCATGCTGTATTTATCTTGCATTGATGTTTAAATTTAGGTTTTATTGACTGAGAATCATGAAGTCAGGCTTGAGTGTATGTTGGAGTTGGGATGCAATCTAGTCTTAGATGTTTATCAGTGTGTGTGTGTGCTGAGTTTCCTCAGGTATTTTGTTTTAAAATGACTTTTTGTGGTGCTGTTTGCAGTGCCGCCCCGAGGAGTCCCTGAAGCTTTTTGTTCCCCATTGCTGCAACGTCATAACTCACCTCACAGGCAGTAAGTTCCTAACATTTCCAGTCTCTCTGGCTTGCTGTTGGGTTGATTTTTGTTAAGCATGAAAAGAATATCTAGGACTGGTCGTTTTCCATGAGTTCATTTCAGCAGTGGAAAAATCCATTATCCTCTCTGAAAAACCCGGAATGACAATGGTGTAACTTTAGGACCAAAATCTGTCAGGCTGCAAGATCACGATTTCTTAAAAATGTGGCAGTTTGAAATGTCTCCAGTAATTCCTCAATTTCAGGATGGTGCTAAAGTGACTTCCAGCTGGACATGGGTGCAGAGTGAGTTGGAGGGTTGAGAGTCAGATTTTGGGATGGAAACATCTGGATTCTGATACAGCTTGTTTGGAAAACGTGGCTGCAGTGTGGTGACAGCAATGCTTATCCCTTATTCCTCTAGATGATGATGTATTACATGATGAAGAACTAGATAAGGAGCTGCTCTGGAATCTTCAGCTTTTATCAGAGGTATTCCCAAAAATGTTCTTGATTGTAACTGTCTTTCTTAATGCCCCTGAAAGGAGGAAAAAAAAAACTTTTATTAAAGCAATGTGAATGCTGTATGAATGGCACTGGAGAACTTCTGGTTTTTAGCTAACTTTGAATGCAACACAAGTGGCTATTGTTTGAAGCAAATAAACAGAATTGCATGTGGAATGAAATTAAAGCCATTGTTGAGGGGGAGTGAAAGAAGAGGGATCAATGCAGGTAGGAAAATAAGAAGCTTTTGGTAAAGAGAAATGTTTTAAAATTAACTCTAGAAAATTGAGGCTGGGGTGAAGCAGATGGCATCACTGGAAGCTGTGGAAGCAGCAGTTTGTGTGCAAGTTCAGTGGGAGCCTGGCCCAGCTGGGCTGAGCAGCCTGTCCAGCCCTGCAGCACCAGGCTGATATATGCAATGTGTCTCTGTGCCCCCAGATCACTCGAGTGGATGGCAAGAAGCTGCTACTGTACAGGGAGCAGTTTGGGAAGATACTGCAGCGCACCCTACACTTAACCTGTAAGCAGGGTTACATTCTGTCTTGTAACCTACTGCACCATCTTCTTCGTTCTGCTACACTTATCTACCCCACAGAGTACTGCAGTGTGCCAGGTGGCTTTGACAAGCCTCTTTCTGAATACTTTCCTATCAAGGCAAGGATTTTCATTTATTTAGGATTAGAGGATTTGACTTTTTTGTTTTTTTGTTGTTTTTTTTTTTTAAGCAGTCGTACGCTCAATGGTTTTATTTGGAGATTTCTGAACTGTGGTAGCAGCAATGGAAAGTGATGCTTTGGGCTTTGGAATACAGAACAAATTACAATTAAACTATATTGATAGCAAAACAATGAATACTGACTGTTGTTTGAGGAGCTGTATAGTTTTGAGTAGTTTTGACTTACTAGCGGTTTGTGACATGTTTTTTACCATGATTGCATGACTACAGTAAGTTCACACACAGCAAGGAGATGTGGTGTTTTACAGGTCAGCAGAATGACAGATCATGATTCTGCTAAGAGCATGAGATAAAATGAAAGCAGAAGTGGCAATATTGAAAGTTACTGAAATTGTCAAAGTCATGTACTGCTCTGTTGTTGAGACTGAGATCAGTTTATCAATATTCCAGTTTAAAGGCAGCAATTTTCAGCTGGCCTGTTTCGATATAGTACTGCATTTTGCGGAAAAATGTTTTTACTTAATTCCCAATTGCATAACCACATGTTCCTGAAAGCTAGCCCAGTTCTGTAACTGATGGGGGCATCCATTTGGGCCACTTAGTAGTTTAAAACCAAACAAAAATATCCTAAATGCCAAATATCAAAAACTCTCACTAAAACAAATCAACAAACCTCCCCAAAAACAACAATCACACAATTTTAAATTTCTCCTCTGGAACTGAAACAATTCACAATGACTTTGCTGTTCTCTCTGGGACTATGAAGAGGAGTTGTACTTAAGAATGTATCTGAATTTATATCCAGTCAAAGGAATAATTATATTTCAATTAGACCAGTGCAGTCCTTTTCCTTTTAGTGTTTTCAAATGTGTTATTTTTTAGGTATGTGTAGACGATATATAGGATTGGGATTTCTGTTTGATTTTTATGGTGGCAGTGTTTTTCCTGGAATTGTCAGGATAACTACTTGACTTTACAGCAGTTAGTACATATGTGTTTGGGGGTTTTAAAATAATATTAAAATAATATTACGGGGTTTGTTTTTTTTAAAAAACACAATTCAAATAGTTTGATTAATAAGAAACATCTTTATTTGCTGCAGGACTGGGGTAAACCAGGTGACCTGTGGAACCTGGACATCCAGTGGCACGTTCCTTCATCTGAGGAAATAAACTTTGCTTTTTATTTGCTGGATACATTCCTGCAGCCTGAGCTCACCAGGCTGGAGCAGTATGCACTTGGAGAGCTGGAAATGTCCAGGTAGGATGGAGAAAAATGGATCCATTCCCTGCAGTTATTGCCAGTCAGACAGTACAAAAACCTGAGAGGAAAATACTAAAATGCTGCACTTCAATGTTATTTTAAGATTTCCAAAGCTCCTCCTTCAACTCTTACAGCATCAAGATTTCCTTAAAGTAACACAGAAAAGAAGTTGTTCACATTTTGAATTTTAATTTATCTTCAGATTGTAAAATATTCACTTCTAAAGTATTCCCTCATCCTCCCCAGGAATTGTCTTGGCTTTGGGGTGAGGAGTTATTTCATAGTTGTTATCTGAGATTTAGATAAAATTCTTCAAAGCAATTTTCACAATAGTTTATCTTAACTGCACAGTTTTGAAGTGTAAAATTTCTCATGTTTTTCAGAAAATGAAGTTAAATATTGGGATTTGTAAACAAATTAGGTGTCTCAGAAAAACCCAGCTTGATTTCTGCAGCGCTTCCTTCTGCGTTTAGAACTGATGCAAAAAAAGAAAAAACTTCCATAAAACTTCATAAAAAAGATGTGGTTTGTGATTTGGCTATTTCCAAGCAATTAACAGATTTTCCCTCTTGTTTAAGAGATGATGTGCAGCAGTGTCTTGCCATTGTGCACAACTGCCTGATTGGCTCTGGGAACATTCTGCCTCCTCTCAAAGGAGAAAGGGTGGCTCATCTGTAAGTAACATTCCTTTTGTGTCCCAAACATTGTCTGATTTTGTTCCTTCATGCTGGGCTTTAGTGCTTCAATGAGTGTATTCAGAGACCAAATTCCTGCCTGTGTAATAGAACTGATGAGGTTCTGTTAACTGGGAAATCCAAATTCTGGGTTCAAGGTGTCCTTAAGGTGTCCCTGCCTCTGACAAAGTCTGACTCGAAGGGATGGTTCATTTATAACTGTGAGAACTTAGACATACTCGTATTAAATCCAGAAGTCTGTGTGCTACTGGCATGAAATTTAACTTGTTAAAATGAATTAAATGCCAGGGAAATGCACATACTTCATTATTTCTATAATGTGCAGTAATTCTTTGTTTTGTGCAGGGTCCCAAGTCTGGTGTCTTTGGAAGAGACAAAGCTGTACACTGGTGTTGAATATGGTGAGTAGATCCCTGTCTGTTCAGGTAGGCTCTGTGTATTGTTCTTTTTTTTTTTTTTTTTTTTTTTTTTTTTTTTTTTTTTTTTTTTTTTTTTGGTAAAAGCAATTTGGAGACCATAATTCTAATTTTTTTCTTACAAATGGGTTTTTATGACCTACACCAGAGTTTTGTGCACACACAGTTTTATGTTCAGCAGTGATACACGAGATCTGCTGCAGCCGTTTGGCTGGGGATGGGAGTTCTGTGTGTTCCTCAGTTCCTATGTGCTAAATGAAATGAACTGCCTGAACTTAGAAATAAAATCCAGTGTCAAGGCACATAAAGAAGGTTGTGTGCCTATAAAACCCAAGCAGCTGAGGTGACAAAGTGATGAGAGCCATGTCCTTAGATATAACAAATGGTTATTTTTATAGTATTTCATACTGCCACTTCTGAATAGCCTGCTCTGGCTTTCTACAATAAATTGCTTTTTATGCTGTTGTGCGATTATCACAAAATGTTTTGTTTTCTTTTAGATTTATCCAGGGAGAATTACAGAGAAAAAATTGCAAGGGTTACAAGGAAATTGCTGCGTAAGTTTGATCACTCCTGTAACTTCAGTGTGATTTTTATAGATGAGGAAACTGTACTGTTCAGTTTGCCTATAATTCTGGAAGTTAAGCTTTGCAGAAGCAAAATTATTGCTTATTTTTAAAGCTCTTTTCCTGTCTGATTATACATTGCATTTCTCTCAATTGCAGGTTACATTCTTGATAATTCAGAAGATGACACCAAGTCTTTGTTCCTAATAATAAAGGTATGCTTTACATTTTTAAAACTTAAAGCTACGCTTGTTCTGAAAAACAATCACACTTAACCTGCTCTTTCTTTCCACAGATTATCAGTGATGTTTTGCAGTTCCAAGGGTCTCACAAGCATGAGTTTGATTCACGATGGAAAAGCTTCAATCTAGTGAAAAAATCAATGGAGAACAGGGTCAGTGACTTGGCTTTGTGAAGCTTTTGGTTGAATTGAAGATCTGATGTGAAATCTCAACCAAAGGATTTTTTATTTTTTTTTTATAGCTTCAAGGAAAGAAGCAACACATCAGAGCCTTGCTGATCGACAGGGTTATGCTGCAGCATGAGGTAATTCTTCCCCTTCAATCCTCATTAATTTGCTTGAAAAGCTGCTTTGCACAGTTAGCTAAATGTCATCATGACAATATTCCTGCACTGGTGTCTTTGAGTGTGAAATGGAAAAACAATTTGTACTTTCTTTGTGTTCCCCGTGAATTCAGCTGAGAACTCTGACGATGGAAGGCTGCGAGTACAAAACTTCACACCAGGAGATGATCAGGGATCTTCTGTGTTTGTCCACGAGTTCTTATGGGCAGGTGAGAAGAGTTTTGTGGGTATTTTGGTTTTTTAAACAAAACATTTTTAAACTGAGATTTATGGAGTTTTTTGTTGGTCTCTTCAAGTGATTCTACATCCTAAATCTGTTGTTCTGCCTGTTTGCTTTTCAAATTATCTTAAAGACATCTCTTTTCTGGCAACATAAAGAATCTTCTGTAGCTGTTCTCATGTAAGTGCCAGGAACAAGAAGTAGATTTTATAAACAGGGTGGGGTATTTACAACCTTCCACAAAATAATTTTGTTTCTGTGCACAAACACGTGATAAAAACTTTATGCAGAAATAACATCCACATCCATTTAAGTTATTTTTATCTAGAAATTCTTTTTTATTTCAGGTCAGAAGTAAAGCTCAGCAAGCATTCTTCACAGCTCTGGGAACCTACAATTTCTGTTGCAGAGACATCATTCCCTTAGTTCTGGAATTCCTGCGGCCTGACCGACAAGATGTCACTCAGAAGCAATTTAAAGTACTGCCTCATTAACTTGGTTTTGTGGCTGTCTTCTGAAAGTGTTTTTACATGAGAATTTTTAATGGGGAAACTGGGATTTGCTTGTTTACCAGCATGACTGATATTCTCATGGCTAATAGGCATGACTGGTGGAAGGAATTATTTGTATTAGATTTATTTGCAAGAGGAATATTGTGTTTAAATGTGTTCCCTGTGTGCTCAGGTATTACCAAAATGTGAGTTAGCACCTATTTTTAAGTTATGGAATGGAAATTGAGAAGCTGTAGTCAAGGTGAAGCAGTTGTGAATCATCTCCTCTAACATAATTGAGAAATCAGGCAGCCAGTCTGTGGATAAATTAATTGGCAGGGCTTCCAATCTCATTAAATGAAGAGTGCAGAATCTTCAGTAATTTGACAGTGAGGCTGAATGTTTATGGACATTTTAGTGATTTGGTAGCTGCAGTGAGTTTTTATTCTGTGTGGGTGTGTATGCTTGTTGATATCCTGGATGAGCTGAGCTTTAACCTTCCCAAACTCCATTTTCCATCCCCCAGGGTGCCTTATATTGTCTCCTGGGGAATCACAGCGGGGTGTGCTTGGCCAATCTGCATGACTGGGACTGCATAGCACAGACCTGGCCAGCAATTGTCTCTTCTGGGCTTAGCAAAGCCATGTCCTTGGAAAAACCCTCCATAGTCAGACTCTTTGACGACCTAGCAGAGAAAATCCATCGGCAGTATGAAACCATCGGGCTGGATTTTGCAGTGAGTGACTAATTCCTTGCTGTTCCTTGTCTTGTGGACAAGGGAATTCTGTACTCTACTGATGCTGTCAAAAACTTGAAAGTTCAAGTCCCAGATCTTTGCACTGTCCATCAACAGGTTCCAGAGAAATGCATGGAGGTGGCTGTGCTGCTGCAGCAGTCAGAACAAAGTTCAGAGTTCCCAGCTCTGGGATCAGAGGAAATCCAGCTGGGAATTCAGCGACAGAAGGAGAAGAGCGCTGAGGCTCTGAGGTGAGTTCAGCTTCCCTGAGCTGCACGTTAAATGTCATCAGCCAAAGTGGCTGAACTGAAAAACCCAGAATGTCTAAGGATTGTTGGGCTGCATCTTCTCTGTACACCTTTGTTTCCTCTGTCTCTTCCTTTTCACCTGCACACGCCTTTGCTGAGGAACTTCTCCTCTGTTTTTCAATGGATCTCTCAGTATCACGTGATTGATAACTCCCTCTCTTTCTCTCAGGAACTATGAAAATTTGGTCAACATGCTGCTGGACTGTGTGGAACAGAGAAATCTGTAAGTCCTCCTTTTTTGTGCATGAAAGCTGTTTTTGGAGTGGATTGGTTGCATGGTTCAATATCCAGGAGGACAATTACAGTAGTTTCACGATTATAAGCCGCACCTTTTTCCCTGAAGAATGCAGCCTACGCCAGCAGTGTGTTTAATCATCAGGTCAGGCTTATTTATGGACAATTTCAGGAGAATTGCCAAGGCAGAAGTACGAGCCGTGGGGGGAACAGGTGTTCCCTGCCCCCGCCACTCCCGGCGGTGCTGCTGCTCCCGGTGCTCGGCGCTGCTGCCGGCACCACTCCCGCTGCCAGCGCTCAGCACTGCTCCCCGCCGCTCCCGCGGCCGGCGCCGCTCCCACTCCCCACTGCTGCCAGCGCCACTGCTAGTGCTCCCCGCCTCCTGCTGCCCGCCACTGCCAGCGCTCGGTGCCACTGCTGGCACTCCCTGCCACTCCCCCCTCCAGCTGCCGAGCGCTGCCACCTCCCGCTGCTGGCCAGCCCCTCCCGGCATAACCCTGGCGCTGCCTGGCCCGTCAGCAGCACCCCCACCCTGCTGCGTGGGGAAGAAAAAAAGAAAAAAAAAAGCGGCTTATATTCGAGTGCGGCTTATATATGGACAAATCCCGTGGTCTGCCCAGATGTGCGGCTTATAATTGCGAAATTATTGTACCCTGGTCTTGATTTGTTAATATAAAGCATCATGACATCTTGGGCTTAATCTTTTTCCTTTATTAGTCTGGCCTGTTAGTGAAGTTTTTAATATTTTTTTTAATTAAAAAAGCTCTGATTCTGTCTGTAACACTGACATCAGACTAGATTTTAATTGTTCCCATAATATTTATGTTAAAAAAATGTTTTTTGAAAACCTGTCCCTACTGGTATTTTGCACCATGTTCCCAGAACACTGAAAGTTTCCCAAAACGAGTTAAGCTCCTTGATTACAGCAGTACCATTAATTTATATATTTACAGAATCTTAACACATACAATAATTTCTGAGTAAAACCAATACATAAATTTTGATATTTACACTCTGTTTTGATTTTTTTCTAGGCCCTGGAAGTTCGAGCACATCAGTATTGGCTTCCTGTCCCTGCTGCTGAGGGATGACAGGATCCTGCCTGCCCGTGCCATAAAATTCTTTGTGCAGTGTCTCAACCACGATGCCATTGTGGTTCGGAAGGTGAGCACAGGAGAAGGATTTGCTTTGGCTCTGCGGCTCTTGAGGCTTTCCTGGGGATTTTACCTGGGGCTCCTGGGGTTTTGCTGGGATAAAGCACAAAAGCAGAGCTGGAACTCCTTCCTCCCCCTTCCGGGCACGCACGTGTACAAAGTTGCTAACCCAAGAAATGGCAGTCTTGGCAATGCCATGTGTAAATCTGTAAACTGTGAACATGTGGGAGGGGCTGACTTCTTATTTATTGCAGAATTTCTTTTGCAGATGGCTGCTTTTCCCATCTGCAGTTTGTTATTTGAAGGGAGCCATCAATGGATTTCTCTTGTTCTGTTGCTGCCTCAGTGAGGCTCAAAAAAACCCTCCTTTTCCCCCAGTAAATTATTAAAACAATATTAAATTCAAATTTTATTCAAATTTTAAATTCAAATATTAAATTAAAATGAAACTAAAATTATTAGCGAGGCTTTTCTGGCCTGTGAAGTAATTCATGTCCTGTATCCCCTGAAACAACCAAGATTATTTCTTTATGGGTTTACTTCAATGTTCACTAGTTTTTTAGGGATGATGAGCCACATCTTTCTGAGGGAAATGTATGGAATGAATACATTAATGTCCATTTTTTAACTTTTCTTTAGGTGGCCATCTCTGCTGTGGCTGGGATTCTTAAGCAGCTGAAGAGAACACACAAGAAAGTGCCCATCTGCCCATATGAAATAAGTAGGTTTTATTTAATATAAGACATATCTTACATTTCTCCTAAAATGTTTTTAAAAGCTTTTCTGGTTAAATTAAACACAGAATCACGAGCTTTTCTTTTCTCCCTGGTTCTTAATGTTCCAAGCAAATAGGTAAATGTGATACAGAAGTAATATAATATAATATAATATAACATGATATAGAAATAATGTAATTGGTAATTTTTCAGTTTGGGAATTTTAGCTTTTAGGGTTTATTTCTCTCTGAAAAACTTGTAATTTGTGAAAACAATTTGTATGTCCCTTTTTTAATTTTTATATTTTTTAAAATCATTTTTCTACATGTTAATTTTGATTTTCCTCTTGGATCAGGTGGGAGCCCAAAGCCTTCCAGCATCCAGGCTGGTGACAGAGCTGACAACCAGTGGCTGCACTACAACAGCCAGAGCCTACCAAAGACCAAGGAAGCCTGGGAATCCTGCTGTTTTGTGGAGAAAACCCACTGGGGATATTACACCTGGCCCCAGTGAGTAGCATTAGCTCAGGGGGAATTGGGAGAGTCAGCAGGAAAAAATCCTGTGGGAAATAAAATCCTTTTATTGTGGATTCTAATTTTTCTTAATAGATATGTATTTAATTTGATTGAACCACAAAAAATGTAAATTATGTTTGTCCTTTGTGCTCCTTGCTTGTTTTATCATTTCTGGGTGGGTTTTGTGTTGGTTGGTTTGAGGCTTTTTGTTTTTTTTTTTTCCCTACCCATTTCTCTCTATATAGGCTATAGGCACAAATTCTACATGGCTGTTTAACTGCTCCTGTCAAAATGAAATATTCATATTGGAAATTAGATCTATGTAGAGTATTCTATCCCTAATAATTCCAGATTGCTTCTGCAGCAAAACCTTTAATAACAAACTTCATTCTCTTGTAAATTCTCTTCTTTAACTTTCAGTCTTTTGGAGTTGGGGATAAGTTCTGGTTAATACTGAGAACATAGAAAACAACACCATAGAAAGCAATGGCGTGTGCTAGTGGATTTTTATTTTTTATTTAAATTTTTTATTGCTTCCCTTCTGTTTGTAATATTCAGAACTATGACAGTTTATGCTCCAGTTGAGCAGCAACCAAAGCTTGGGCGAAGGAGAGATGAGCTGACAGAGGTAAGAGTTGCAAGTTTGTGGGTTTTGTTTTTTAATATTCTCTTTTCATCTCTTAATATTGTCTAAAGGTGAATGTGGAGATCCCCACAAGATGCTTTAAATTGTATTTTTCTAATTCTTACTGTGTCAGCATATCAGAAGTAGTTATTATTTTAATGTATTGCTACTTTTCTCTCAGGGATCATGGAATAATTGTATTAATGAGCACTTTCTTGTTCCCTTTTAAATCATGATCAGCGTTGAGAACAAGGTCATTAATGACAGGGAGAAGGATTAATTTTTAGGGGTTGTCATAATTCCCTATAATATGAAGGGGGAAATGGATAACCAAGGCATTTCTTTCCTTGAGAATGCAAATGAAACCTGGGACTTGTGAAGATTGGGATATCACTGTGACAAGCAAACACCTCAAAACTAATCCTTTTTTTTTCTTGCTGTTACAGGCAGAACAAATTATATATGATCACTTTTCTGATCCCAAGTTTGTTGAGCAGTTAATAAAATTTTTGTCTTTAGAAGACAGAAAGGGAAAGGACAAATTTAATCCTCGCAGATTTTGCCTCTTCAAGGTAAGGAGAGTTCAATCACTAAATTGGTCTCATTTTGTAGACAATTCCCAGAGCATGGAAAAGCCACAGACTGTTGCAAATGTTGATTTTTAAAGCTGCTCTGGGTAATTCTATTAATCCTCTCTTCTGATTAACTACTTAGGGAAACATATTTAGAGTGTTGTAATAGTCTGAAGGACACTGGTATATAATGCTCCGAAAACAAGCCAAGTCATTTCACTTTCTGCACATTCAAACCAAGTGTTTCACAATTTTATGTTCTTGGGAAGAGTGTTTTAGATGGTTCCTGAAGACAATTCCCCTCTTGTTTTGCAGGGCCTTTTCAGGAACTTTGATGATGCCTTTTTGCCAGTTCTTCAGCCCCACCTGGAGCAGCTGGTTGCAGATTCCCACGAAAGCACCCAGAGATGTCTGGCTGAAATCATAGCTGGCCTCATAAGAGGTTCTAAACACTGGACCTTTGAGAAGGTGCTGGAGCAGTATTTTTGAGTCATTCTTGGAAATTAGAGTAATTCTGATTCATTAGCCTAATTATAAGTTGAGGTCTTGATTACCAAACATGGAGCACATTTCCTCGCTCAGTTTGGTGCCTGTTCTTGCCAGGTGTCAGGAAAATGCTCCAGTATTAAAACTAGGAATAGTTTGCTGTTGAGGAGATGGCAAAGCTGATGGAGTTTGTAATTTCTAATAGGAATAAGCCCACTTTGGACTGCTAAATATTGATTTAATTCAGGCCTAGCTCTCTATGCTTAAAGATAATCCTGGGAGAATCAATACAAAAACAAACACATTTTAATATCGAGCTGGGTTTGAGATCCTTAAAGAGCACAGTCTTGTCTCTTGTTTTTGCTGGGCAGGTGGAAAAACTTTGGAAGCTTCTGTGTCCATTGCTTCGAACAGCTTTATCCAACATCACAGTGGAAACCTACAAC
Source organism: Sialia sialis (assembly GCA_009812075.1). NCBI lineage: Eukaryota > Metazoa > Chordata > Aves > Passeriformes > Turdidae > Sialia > Sialia sialis. The sequence goes on from VRYO01001589.1 coordinate 6,322,964, forward strand.
GACTGGGGCACCTGCATTGCCACCTCCTGTGTGAGTATCCCAGTTTTGGTCTCCTAAAGCTGGATGCACTGTGGATTAAATTCCTGCAGGGAACTGGGAGCTGTGGTGCTGGGCAGCAGGGTCAGTGATAGGTCACAAATATCTTGGGTCAATAATTCTTTCACATCACTCAACAGAACTCAGTGTAGTTTGGCAGCCAGAGCCCTCATTAGCAAAATTCAGGCATGGCTATTCAGATATCTCAAAAATGAAGCTGAAATTCCTTCTATTCTGATTGTATTTACCAATTCATTAAAACTGTGTGTAGTTTCATTGAGTTTTTCTTCTTTTGAGGTTCATAGTGAAAACATACGGAATGTTGCCCCTACTGAATAAGCAAACCCAAGGAATGCAAAAGAAAATCTGTCAAAACTTTCTTTGTTTGTACCTTATTTTATACATCCTTTGCATTTCAAACTCCCCTCATTGACTTACATTTCCTCTCCCTGCTCTTTTCCAGGAGAGCAGAGATCCTAGGAAGCTGCACTGGTTGTTTGAATTGCTGTTGGAATCTCCACTGAGTGGTGAAGGAGGATCATTTGTCGATGCCTGGTAAAATGAATTTGAACTGTTTTAGTGTGGTTGAACAGAGCAGGAAACCCAGCCTGGATAAGCTGCATTGCTGTGCCAGCAGCCTTGTAGGGCAGGGGAACAAAGGCAAAGCTTTCCAATTAGCTTTCCCCACACAATGACAGGTTCTTCATGATAATCATTTCAACATAACTCAGTTGTGGGAAGGTTTGGGGCTGGCAGAGCAGCAGCACTGTTGTTCCACTGGTCAGTTTTTACCCATCTTTGCTGCACTGACACACTTGTGCACATTCCCAAACACAGCCTGGAGGGGACTGGGGAAGGAGGGATGTTCTGTGTGACTAAAAATGACCTGTTGTGATTCCCAGCCGGCTCTATGTGCTGCAAGGGGGCCTTGCCCAGCAGGAATGGAGAGTGCCAGAGCTGCTGCATAGGCTGCTCAAGTACCTGGAGCCCAAACTCACACAGGTCTACAAGAACGTCCGAGAGAGAATAGGAAGGTCAGTGGTGTCTGCTGCATTTCTTGCTGGGTTTCAGCTCTTCATTTCCTTTGGGTATTTAGGGAGCTGAACAATTAACCTGAAAAGCATTAATGCTTGTAAAAATCAGATGAAAGATTAAGAGACATGCTTCAGAAATTCCAGATGACTTCTCTGTATTTGTCTTTTCATACAATGTTTTGCATTGGGAGGGACTTAAAAGCTCATCCAGTCCCACCCCTTGCCATGGGCAGGGACACCTCCCAGTATTCCAGGCTGCTCCAAGTTCCATCCAGCCTGGCCTTGGACACTTCCAGAGATCCTGGGGCAGCCACAGCTGCTCTGGGCACCCTGTGCCAAGGCCACAACAATTTCTTGTTTATATTTATGTTTGACATCACTAAAGCTCTTAGATGAGACCTTTGTTTTTAAATAGCTTTGAATTGAAGATGAGAGGAAATTTTCTCTAAGTATTAATCCTCAGAGGTCACCCAATTGATCTTGGATCAGTTGGAGTTCACAGGTCGCTGTTCTCTGCACAAGAGTCGTGCTCACTGTGTGTTCCTGCTGGCTTTGTCTGTTTTTTCAGTGTATTGACCTACATATTCATGATAGATGTTTCCTTGCCAAACACTGCTGCAACTAAATCTCCTCATGTCCATGAATTTACTACCCGGATACTTGAAAACCTCAAACCCCTCATGGAAGCAGATGAGGAAATCCAGAATCATGTTATGGAAGAGAATGGAGTCGGCGAACAAGACGAGCGAACTCAGGGCATTAAACTCTTGAAAACAAGTGAGTTAAAGAGGTGAAGGAATGAGGGGTATTTTACCACATCTGCAAATTGTATAGCAGAATTGTTAATATTTCTATTCTTAGTCAGTGATTGTTTCTCTTCATTCACACAGTTCTGAAGTGGTTGATGGCGAGTGCAGGACGATCTTTCTCTACAGCTGTCACGGAGCAGCTCCAGCTGTTACCTTTGTTTTTCAAGGTAGATCTTTTAATTTCTCCTCTCTTGGCTATGTCTGGTTGAAAAAGAGTTGTATAAATAAACTGTAGTTATTTGATTTATATGTACTTATAGTATTGCAAGATCAGGTTACATGTGGCATTGAACAGCCAGCTCTAGTGGAAGGTCTTCCATGGATCACCTTTCAGGTCCCTTCCAACCCAAACCATTCCATGATTCTGTAGGAAACCTTGAGTTTTGTTTTTTTTTTTGTTGTTTCCTGACTACACAATTCTTTCTAACCAGCTTCTGTTGTTCCTGTTTCTTGTATTCTTTGAATCTGTGTCGTGCAGTCTTACCTCTCTGAAATAATCCATACTTGTTTGCCCAAAGTGCACAAACTTCAATAAATTATCCAACAGTGACCTATGGGACCATAAAATACAGGTTTATTTTATTTATAAAGTGACCTTGGTAAAGGTTTGTCTCAGTTTTTTGGACCTGGATCTAAAATATGAAGTTAATTGGGTTTTATACCAAGAGAATGGTATCAAAATCTCACCAGGATATCTTGATTATTTACTGAGCATATTTAATGTCATATTGTTTTTCTAATCTTTCAGCATTATATTGAATGTATTTTTCCTAAACAGATGTCCTTTCCTGGGATAACCCTTGTTTTGAGGATTTTGCTGTCGCCAGTGCCTATTTACTAACAGGGTTTTGTTCCCTCCCTGCTCTTATTTAGATTGCACCCGTGGAGAACGACAACAGCTACGATGAGCTCAAGAGAGATGCTAAGATGTGTTTGTCCTTGATGTCTCAGGGTTTGCTGTATCCTCAGCAAGTGCCTTTGGTACTTCAGGTGCTAAAACAAGTGAGTGTGGTCTAAACAGCTTCAAGCTTCTTCAGCTTGTGCATCCTCTGCTTTTTGAGTATAAAATACTTACAAGTCTAAGCAAATCAGATGGTGATTTAGATCTGAAAAACTTTATTTAAAAGTATTTTAGAACACTTAGTAAGTGTGTCTTGTTTAACATTTAAGCCACTTTTGATAACAAATGGAAGAGCATTTTGATATATTAACAGTGGGTTCAGTAGTGGATCACTTTGTCTCCTCAAGAGCATAACAATTCAAAATCTAGTTTCAGAATGAGTCTTCAGCTAAAGAGCTGCTCTTGAATCTGATTTTTTAAAGGGTTTTGCAATATATTTCTGTTTAATAATGTGCTTTGGAAGTGAATCCTGTGAAAATTATTACCTAAACAATAACTGCCTCCTTTGGAGAGAAAAGATGTATGAAACAAAATTATCTGAATGAAGGAAGCTCTTTGCAGCTGCCCCCAGAAGATTGATTTTTTTTTTTTTTTTTTTAATATTGTCCTCTTTGCATCTTTCTTTGACATTTTTGCCTTCTCACCCTGATTTATTCCCTGCAGACAGCAAGAAGCAATTCTTGGCATGCTCGCTACACCATCCTAACCTACCTCCAGACCATGGTGTTCTACAATCTCTTCATCTTCCTTAACAACAGCGAAGCAGTCAGTGACATCAGGTGGCTGGTGATCAAACTCCTGGAAGATGAGCAGCTCGAGGCAAGTGATGCCTTCCCTGCCCTGCTTTCACACCACTGCTTCTTGCCTTTGTCAGGTTTGGTGGAAAAGCTGACCTGTAGGGTAATTCAGGAGGTATTTCTTGAAAAATCAGCTTTCTAGGATTTGGTTTTTTCATGTTCATTCCAGGCAAATAGTTGATAATAAAATACACCATTAGTGATTTTTTTTAAAACTTCTACTGCTTCTGGTTTTTCACAGAATGATGCATTGCTTGGTTTCAGTACATGAAGTAGGGATGTCATTAATTCCACTACAAGTGTGTGTAGAAAATTTGGTAGAAAATTCAACATTCTTACCTGTGTGAAAAGTGCATAAAACCACTGTTTATTATTCTGTAAGTCTGCCTCACATCTAATGATATCATATTAATGACAAAAATATAACAAGAGCTACCTAGAACTGAGGGGCTTGCATTAAATGATGTCAATTTAAGTCATGTTTAAGCAAAGTGAAGACTTTTGAGTGTTATCCTCCTGCCTGGCCACTCTCCCCTGCACCATCATCCTCCCTGATGTTTGTGCAGCTGGCAAATATCAATGAAATCCTAGTTTTGGATGCTTTTTTCCCTTCTAGAAGAAAGATTCTGCATCACCTTGGAATCCTACAGAAGTTGTTTGTCAGAACACTTGCCTCATAATCTCACACCATTTTGAAAAATAGCTTTTATTCACTTGAATGCAATTTATCCAGTTACTTTAAATGTACCAGATTATCTCCCTGCACCACAGAGGTGCAAATCCAAAAAGCCTGCCTGTGTTCAGAACCACTCTGGATCATGCTGTTGCCATGGAAGCTTTCACTTTTCTCTGAAAAGTAATCTTGTTCTTTCTTGGTAATAACTGACAAGATGCAGTGTCCTGCTGAGTAATTCCTGTGTAGTTTTTGGATGCTGGATTTTTAAGATGAGAATCATTAGTTTTGGCTAGGATTTGGTGTCTTTACTCTGTAGAACTGAGGTTTTGGTTCTTGGGTTTTAAGGTGCTTTTATTTTTTTTGCTGATTTTGATACAAAAGGCTGATGATGATTGTTTTAATATGCACAGCAGTCATGTTTGGATAAGCATTTTTCATATTGCACTGCAGTTTTACAGGAATGAGAATATTTTCTGTCTGTGTAAGTAGCAACTTGTGCACCTGAGTTTGGCTGGTGCTGTTGAGTGGTTTTGTTCTGATATTGTTGCACTTTTAAGACTGTGATCAGTCCTTTCTGACCAACAAAAAAAGCCCAACTCCATAGGTGATGGGGAGATTGCTCTAGTTTTATATTCTGTATTTCATGGTGAGTGGGATCTTTTATAAATTATTTAGTGCCAGAGGTGGTGAGTGATCAGCTGCTTTGTGAATTATTTTAAAGGCTTTGTTTCCAGGTGCTGCTCACAGCAAAGTGTTCCTTCTAGCTGGGTGATTAATTTAGAAATTAAAGTGATTGTAATCCAGGGAGCAAGGATGTAAATGAGCCCAGCTCTCCTGGGAGCTCGCTCACTTCCCAGCCGAGCTGCTTTGTGTCTGCCTCTTGTATTAGCACATCATGTCTCATTTAATAGCCCAGCTCTCCAGGGACTATGATAAACAGCACTGCCAGCCTCTCACCTCATCCCTCCTCCTTCACTATCAGCAAAGGAGATCACATTAGAGCAGCACCTTGTAGAAATTTAAATGGAACGGGCCAGAGTCTCAAGAGCTTATTGCAGCTTCCTCTGTTTAATTATTGCAGCTCCTGCAGCTGTACTTACGGCTTGGTGAGGCTCAGAACATCATGTTCAAGGAGGTGATTTATTATTATCATCTGCTGCATTGCATTCAGAGCATTGGGAGGTGTTTGTGCTTCACAGAGACAAATGTTCTGTTTGCAGGTACCTGTGACAGAATGTACCTAGCAAAAAATCTAGAGGCAGCATCTCAAGCAGTTGATTTGGTTTGCAAGTTTGTAAATGTTGGGAGCCTTTGGTAAGAATGTAATTGTGGAAAGTGGGAGTGAGTTTTGGAGGGATTCCCAATTTAAATACAGTTTTACACATCTATAACCTCCTGGCTTTGGGAGATTAGAGGAGATGAGAGAAATTAGTAATACTGATGGGTTAGTCACTTGTTTTTAAAAGCAAGGATGAGCTGTCTCTACTCAGAATTCACTAACAAGGTACTGTGGCTGGTTTAAAAGTAATGGAAAAGGAGATCCATATTTTGAATGGCTTGGTAATTACATGAAAGCTGTGTTTAGTCTTGTTCTTTGGGCTTTCTGTGTTACCCTTAAGAAGAATATTTTTCCAACCTGGATTTCTGTTTTTATTCATGTAGTGCAGAGATCTGGTACTTGAGAAAAAGGACTCTGTCATGCTGGGGCATACAGAACTGAGCTGTTGATCATAAAGTTCCTTTTGTTGCTTGTTAATCCAGCATCTGTTATGTCTTTTAAAGAATTCTTGTGCCATGGGTAGAACAGAATCAACTGAGTCTCTGGAACACTCCTCCTGCCTTTTCTTGGAAAAGCTCTTCTGCTTTTCTCAGGAGAAATACTAAATGTTTTTGAATAAAGCCCACTTTAAAACTGATGTCAGTACAGAGCCTGTTAGGAATTTTGTGAAGCAGGTTGATTATTTGGTCTCAGTCAACGTTTGCTTTTAAACTTTCTAAAGCTCCTCTGTTGCCAGTGGAGTTAAATCGCATTCAGGGCAGTAGTGGCATCACTGGATGTTCTTTTCTATACCCAGGTGAGGGAGATGGCTGCCACCACGCTCAGCGGGCTCCTTCAATGCAACTTCCTCACCATGGACGGGCCCATGCAGACTCACTTTGAGCAGCTCTGCAAGATGAGGCTCCCCAAGAAAAGGAAGAGGGACCTGGCTTCCGTGGGGGACACAATTCCTTCAGGGGGTAAGAGACAGCTAAGGGAACAAATCAGTGTTTTGGGTAACACAGGCTGCCGTAGCATTTGATTTGCAACATACACACAAAGGCAAATCTCTTTATTATATATTCCTATGTTAAATTAATTTCTTACTCTTTTAGAAATAACATTGAAGAGGTTTTTCCAGTTCACAGAGGTAATGAGGATATTCCATTCACAGATGGTGAGGGACAGCAAATTTCCTCAATACACAAAGTTCCTTGGCTGGTCACAACATAGTTTCACTCCTTGCTCACCTCACCTTCTTTGTTTGCAGTGTGAGGTTTTTATTCTAAAAAACCCACAAAACAACCAACCAAAAAATAAACCAGAACAAAAACCCCCTTAGTTCACCCTGATTTGGAACTTTGGCTTGTGCCTGGGAATTTAATGCACCTGAGTCACAGTCATTTGACCCAGAAGTTTGGCTTTCCATATTGCCCAGTAATTCTGGGATTTGAGAAAACACTCTGAATGCAGAAAGAGTGAACATAGAGATGTTATTCATAGGTTTATTTGAGAGAGGGAAGCGCATTTGAAATGTTTATGAAGTGTCCAGCAGTTGCAGATTGATTCTTATTGGAAGAGGGTGTAAAAAATTGAAGATAATTTAAAGAGAATGAATCTGGGGTTCTGAGTAAGGAAGCAGAACCAATCTGGAGTTCCATAAGTTTGTGTCTGTAGCACTCTCTGGGTTTCTCTGGAGGTCTCTGCAGTGCAGTCAGACGGGTTTGTTGCTGGTTTCCCTGGACTGGAGGGATTGATGCCCTGTTGTTGCAGACCTGGTGAAGCGCCACGCCGGCGTCCTGGGGCTCAGCGCCTGCATCCTCTCCAGCCCCTACGATGTGCCCACCTGGATGCCACAGCTCCTCATGGACCTCAGTGCCCACCTCAATGATCCCCAGCCTATTGAGGTAAAAATACAGCACTGCTCTGTTCAACAGAGCACAGCTGAACACCTGTGACTCGGTTCTCTTTTCCTAGAAAACCATAGCGACCTATTAAATTTAATTTCTGCTGCTTTTTACTAAATGACTCCAAATAGTTTTCAAGCGTGAGCTGCTTTCAAGTATTTATTGTGGTAGATCTGTCCTTGCTTTCAAATCTAAAGCATTAAATTGAAAGCTGTATTTATAATGAGGGAGTGGGTTTTTTTCATTAAAGATGTCCCTTTTGTGCATGCCATTCTAGGAAACATCAACCTAGAACCAAAACATCAGTCTGGAATTTTTAAAAGTTTTTAAAGAAATTGTTGCCTTTAACTCTGTTTTGCCCTATCTGTTGGGTTCTGTTGACTGTGGCTGTTTTAGCCAGGGGAGTGAGATGAAGAATTCCTTTGTTTTCAGACCAAAAACACCCTGTTGAAAGGAAGTGAGGGAAAAGCATTTGGCTTGTATTTTATAAGAATCTCTAAACGTTTCCCAGCTCAAAATTGTAGGTCTGGGAATCCTTTTGATAAAAGCTGGAGTCATGACGCTGGTCCAAAGACTAACTAGGGCTGTGAAAATGAAAGTCCTGGGCTGAGTTCCCTGGGGTCCCTGGGGATGTCTGTGTGTGTCCCTGGTGATGCTTAGCAGTGGTGTTGTACCCAACACTGGTTTTGGTGTGGAGCTGGGCTCCCTGGCTCACAGCTCCATCCCCATTGTGCTGGCAGATGACTGTGAAGAAAACACTCTCCAATTTCCGGAGGACCCACCATGACAACTGGCAGGAGCACAAGCAGCAGTTCACAGATGACCAGCTCCTGGTGCTCACTGACCTCCTGGTTTCACCCTGCTACTATGCATAGGTGGGTCAGCTCATGGGTTGTGCCATAAGCTTCACTCTCAGGAATCCTTAAGCACAGGGAAAATGCTGCAGCCAAATTTCTGACCCTTGCCTCCTCCAGTGGTTCTGGTCAGATTTATTTGGGTTAAATCCCTGTGCTTTGCTAAGACATTTACACTTCTTTTCTTGAATGTTGATGTTCCTTTTCTCCGTTTTCTGCCAATTGGCTGCCTTTCAAATGCCTGGCAGTGTCCCTAAAGTGCTGCTTTATACTTCTGATTCCTCTGAGGATTTTACACCACCCAATCCAGGCTATCACCTACATCTCAGGATGGGGAATGGCTGCTCCCACTCAGTTTCCTCTTCCACACTCTGGCTTTGCTGCCAGGGCTCTTCACACAGGCGTGTCCCCAAAGAGTGAATCCATTCCTGGGGTTTCTCTTTGTTACACTACAAGATTCCCATCTTTATTGTATTGTGATGTTTTGTGACAGTATTCCGAGAAAAGCTTTATTTTAACAAGAGCATGAGGCAATATTTGTATTTTGAACTGTCTTCTTTCCTTTCAGGTTTCTCCTGGGGGAAATGAGGATGTAGGGATTTTTCTGCGAAATAAAGGAAACTCAAAAGAAATTGATCATGTGGAGAACTTTGTGCTGGAAATCCTGATGCCTAATCAAACTCACTTTTAAATACAAATCTAGAGACGTGGTTCTCTTCAAAAGGAATTTCTCCTCCCCAGGGGAGCCTGAGGCTGCACCTGCAGGGCCTGATCATGAGTCCATGGCAAGACCCTTCTCCTTGGCCTGCATCACACATCAGTCTTGTTTCTGCTTCCCTGCACACAGTGACCTACAGTGCACATCCCTCACCCTCCTCTCGTGCCCCCTGTTCCCAGCATTAAGGATATGCAGAACCAGAGAGTGCCACAAACCGGAATTTTCTCCGTGGAGCTTTCCAATTCTGCCGATGCAACTCCTCCCCCAGTCCCTACACAACCCCGGGGGCCTCCCCTCCTCAGAGTTTTATTTTTCACTACTGGGATCTGAGAAACATCCAGTCCATCTCAGGGCAGCATTGCCTTTTTGTATTCTCTCCCTTGTGCAAATGTAAATAGCTGAGCTCTGTGCAGTGCAGGGGTGGCAGGACAGCATGGCCAGGCCTTCAGGACTGTCTTGACCACGTGTGGAATAAAAAAATCTGAGATTCTCTGCATATTTTAAAGGGGGAAATGGGTGTTTCCATGTAATTAGAGCCCACAGATAGGAAATGATGGACTTTTAGTTGAATTCACGGAATGAAATGTATGCACAGTGTGGAAAGGCAGTTTTTAACAGTGTATTATTCTCCTAAAGATTGAGCAAGCATATCTCCTTTGAAGATCGTGGAAGCTCTGTGGTTTTTTTTTTTTGCCTGCAGCTTTGTTAAGAGACTGGTATCAATTGGCTGTTTAACAAGCTGTTTAATATGTGTTACATAGTTGTAAAAGACTGTATAAATTGTAGAGGCATTGCATTGACAAAACATTGTACAGTTTGCAACCTTTTACATAACACCATTGTGAGATTAATTTGTAAAGATTCATACTTAGATGTTAATACAGTAGTGGTACTGGCTTTTGTATCAAAACAAATGCCATTCTTAGTTTTTTAAATTATTTTCTTTAACAGAATATCTCTTTGTGTCTGAGAGGGTTTGTTTTGCTTTTCCTTTATCTCATGACTGTGTCTCATTCAGATTTTACTGCAACACGTGTGGCCATTTCTCAATGCTGACATACCCTATTCTGGTGTGATCCATTCATAGAACGTGAGGTACACAGAAACAAGTCATCAGCTGGTGTGTGTTTTATCTTCCATGCAACATCCTCCCCAGGAGCACTGAGACCTTTGTGTGGCTCCCCCCAGACTTGCAAGCACAGCAGTGCTTCTGGGGCAGTGTTCAAGGAGTGTCAGCACACGGATGTAACCACTATATAGCGTAGTGCCAAAATTATGATTTCAATTGTGTACGTAGTTTAAGACCCAATAAATGGACTGTTTGTAACTACTGCATCTTCCTGTATTTCTCAAGAGAAAATATGTTGGTTTGAGAGCATAACTTCAGGTTTTTACAGTGCTTTTGAGCTTTTGGATGAGGCCTGTGTTTGTCCTGGGATTTTGTCATGAGGATTAATTAAAAATCTTGTTTTAATGTGTAGGAAATCAGCTTTCACACTTATGGACAAGTATCTTGTGCCAGGAAAACACTTGTTAACTTCTGAGAACTGGAGAAACTAGTTTTTGTTGGAGAGGGTTTTGCTGGTAGAATTAAATGTTTGCAAGTGATGGAAGCCTTTGCTGCAGAGCATCATCTTTAAAGGATCCTTGGCTGATGAAGTGTTGGAGCAGACATTGCATGTGCTGTTCTGCAGCTCTGCTGCTTTGTGCTGTGCTTGGGAATCTCTTTCCTTAGTCAGGGCCTAGACTAACCAGTCCGTTGCTTGAGGATGCACTGTAGGGAATCATGCTCTGGTTAAGAGTGGTATTAATGCCTAACACCTTACAAATCCACTGTAAATTGCTTTATCCAAACAGACCCCCCAGTAAATGCAGCACAATATCCAAAATACATTTCTATAAGATAAAACACACCTGTGGAAGTGTGAGCAAACTTGTGCTGGTTGAGTTTTGGTGAGGGAAGGATTGTTAGGCTCTTGTCCTGAAAATGCAGGGACAATTTTTTACCACCAACTCTTCAGCATAACTCCATTACTGGATTTATTCCCTGACTTTCCCCAAGCAACACCCACATCCTGAATTCTGAACTTCCATCACTGATGTCTTGCCCTCTCTTCCCTCAAGCTGTCAAGAAAAACCAACTGCAGTATGTCAGTCTGAAGAGGGAGAGATTTCTAGCTTGAGAGGGGAGAGGATTTTCCCCCCTTTGGAACAGGAAAGGAGATGGAGAAATAGCTTGAGGATAGTTTGATAGCCTCAACATCCTTAGAAACCACCTGTCAGACTGCATGGACAACCTGTGGGAAGTACCAAAGAAAGACAGAGATGTGAGGCAAAATTTGGGAGGTATTTTGGTGTGTTGGGGATTTTTTGTGGGTTTTTTGGGGTTTGGTTTTTACTCGAGTTGCCAGTGGCTCTTGGTAGACCCTTAAGTGCTGTGATCTCCCATATTTCCATGATCAGGTGGGTGTATTTGATGCTTATTTTGATATATAAGAAAGCTACCAAGTAGGCAAATTAGATTTTAACTTGTGCTTTTGGGTAGTGCCACAGTTTCAGCACTGTGTTGCTAAAAATTTCATGTATGGAAAGGTTTGGGTTATAATTAAAGAGGCAAAGGGGTGAAGTTCCTTATTTCTGGAATATTATGGCTGTATTCCTGCTATGCCCAGGTATCTCCCTTTTTCCCAGGCTGCTGGGACTGCTGTGCTGAGTACTCTGGATGATGTGATGATGTCTCCTGTCAGTTTTTCACAGCCAGGCATCCCCAGCATCCCACACCCTGCTCAGTCTCACACTTCCTCCTTCCCCAGCTTCCTGGAATCCTGCAGCAGAGCCTCCAGCCCCCTTTTCCCCAGGGCTGTGGAAAACACAATAATCTGGTAAAATGCAAGGGGGAAAATGAAGCCCTGTGTGGGAACATTTTAACTCTAACCCTGCTGTGAATTACCAGCTGATGTTTTGCATCCTCATAGCATCCTGCAGTACCTGGAAGGCAATTTCTGGGGATTTCTAATAAAAGGAGGGCAATTTAAGCTCAGCCTGCTCTAGGAATCCCTGCTCCAAGGAAGGGGCTCCAGGTGGATAATCCAAGGCAAGGTCCTGAGGGCTTTGGTGCCATGGTAGTTACAGCCTGGTTTAACAAAGACAAACTCTGTGCAGGATGTAGAGAACTGCTGAGCAGATTTTACTGCTGCAGGTGGAGCTGGACACACACTTCCCTTGGGGAATATAAGATGCCATTATTTCTGGTTGGCTTCTAAGGAAAGCTAACAATAAACCAAATAAATCTATTCTAGCAAGGGCTGCAGTCAAATTACAGTAAATCCAGGTACAAGCCCAGCTGAGTTCACCCTCAAAGTATTCTCTTAAAAGCTTTTCACTGCTACTCTTATTTATTCTCTTCAGGCTTTTTTTTTTTTCTGGGTTAATTTCCCCTTCTGTTATTCCATCTGCTTTCCCCTAGAACTCTTTTGTTAAAATCATGAGATCCAAATCTTAGGCTGAGATGAGGGCAGATTTCTACAATTAAAAGTAATTTCTAGTCAATAGCTGCAAAAGAACACTGTTGTCAAAAATGCCATGGAAACATGTTACTCCTTATGCAGCAGGAACTCCAAGACTGAGCAATGGGAAGCTTCATAGGTCTAGAGAGCACTGGATTTTTAAGGAATTATTTTAAGGAAAGACTTAAATGCTGCAAAAAGTAAATACCCTTGTACCTTGTGCAAGGTAAGTTTTGCTCATGTGATGCTACCTTGTAAAACACACTTTGTTCCACTGCTTTTCTCTCCCACCCAAACTCTGGCAGTTCTTTTAAAAGCTAAAAAGTCCTTTTTGAAAGGGATAACTGGTGAGACACTTGGCTGGGCAGGGCTTTGTGCTTCCATGGAGATAATTTTTGCCTCAGCTCATTCCCTTGCTCCCTGAGAACAATCCCTTCTCATTTTCTGCTGGAATGTTTAAGGCTTGAACCAGCCACACTTTCCATTTCAAATCACAGTTAGTAACTGTAGAGGGGTAAAACAACCCAACCCCACTCCTGCATTAGGCTAACATTTTGTCATTCTTGTTTAATCCCACAATTCAGCATCCTCTGCAGTTTATAAACAAGAAAAGTCAAAGAGGGAGATCCCAGCTTGTCGATGAAAAAGCAACTCTTAGGAGGGCCAAGATTCACCCACACATTTCAAATTAACAACAACTGGAGAACAAAAATACAAGTAAAGGAAAATAAGAGACAGCCAAGCTGAGAGAGGACATCACTTGTTTTGGGTTCCCAACCTTCCCCCTCCTGTACCCAACCACTTTAAGGACAAAACCAACAAAAAATGCAGGGTTAGAGAAACGTTGCTCTGGGGTTTAGAAAGGAATGTGCTGAAAAATAAAGAGGCATGTGGCACTGGGAAGCTTTCAGGTATCAAACTGGCACACTGGATGGTTCTACAAAGCACCTGGAGTAAGGGGTTATTAAAACAACAGATTAATGTATATATAATTATTGTAACATAAATGTATGTGTAAGTCAGAAATATTGGCTCTCCTGTATTTTCATAGTGCTTTTGTGCCTTGCCTGGCTGGATTTTGGTCTCTTCCACCTGCATTTCCAGTGCCATGGAGGCCCCTCAAGCTGTGTCTGCCTTGGAGAATGTGCACTGAGCATTTCCTCACATGCCTGTAAGTACTTCAAAACCACCCCCTTTAGTGCTCAGATCTCCAGCACTCTCTATCACTACTCTATTTGTGATAGCAGCTGGCAGTTAACAGATAAAGAAATTATGCTGATTGTTCTCCCTGCCCATGGGAGCATAGAAGATGTTGATGCTGAACAGGTCTTGAGGCAGGTGTTTTGTTGGTGCACAGATCCTCTGCTCTGAACTGGAAACACTGCATTTGGGTCCCTGGTACAGCAAGGAGCCGTTGGATTGAGCCCAGAGGAGGCATCAAATTGATCAGAGGGATGGAGCAGCTCTGTTATGAGGAAAGCTGAGAGAATTGGCATTGTTGAGCCTGAAAGAGAAGCTTCAGGCTGACCTAATTGCAGCTTTACAGTACATGAAGGGAACTTAGAGGAAAGATGAGCCAAGACTATTTACAAGGGCTTGTGCCAGGACAAGGGAGAATGAGAGAGAATTGAGAGTTGGTTCAGACGGGATATTAGGAAGAAATTGTTCCCTGTGAGGTTGGTGAGACCCTGGCATGGTTGCTCAGAGAAGCCCCATCCCTGGAAGTGTCCATCATCAGGTCGGACACGGCTTGGATCAACCTGGGCTAGTGAAATCTTTCACTAGGCATGGAGAACCCTTTCACCATGGCAGAGAGAGGAACGAGACGCTCTTGCTGTCCCCTTCCCAGCCGAATCCTTCTGTGCTTCCCGACCACACTCAGCGCTGCTCCACCCGAGCAGGCAGGGGCCGCAGCACCCGCGGGGCTCAAGGCAGCTAGGTGCCGCCTCCCCCGGGCCTGCCGGTGCCGATGCCTGGCCCTGGCGGTGCGGGGACTCCGCGGCTCCGGCCCCGCCGCCCGGCCCGGCCCCGCCGCGGCGGAGGGAGCGGAGCGGGGAGGGGCCGGGCCGGGCGCCATGGCGGGAAGGGCGGCGCTGAGGCGGCGGCGAGCGGGGCCGGGCGGGAGCCCTGAGGGGGCGGCCAAGAGGCAAGGCGGGAGCCCCGCAGCGGCGAGGAGCGGGCTGTGAGGGGCCGGGGGGTGATGTGGGAGTGAGGGCGGCGATGAACGGGCTATGGGGGGGCTAGGGAATGATGAACGGGCTGTGGGGGGGTCAGGGCGGCGATGAGCGCGCTGTGAGGGGCCGGGAGACGATGAAGCAGATGAGGGCAGCGATGAACAGGCTGTGAGGGGCCGGGGGCGATGAACGGGTCGGGGCGGCTGCCGGCCGGGCCCGCGGAGCAGCTAGGCGCGAACAGCAGCGGCCCCGCGGAGCTGCGGGAGGGCACCCATGCCGCCACACTGGCCGCCTGCACCTCCCTGCTGGCCCTCGTCTTCTGCCTCGGCTCCTACGGCAACCTCATCGTGCTGCTCTCCTTCTTCGACCCGGCGCTCCGGAAATTCCGCACCGACTTCGACTTCATGATCCTCAACCTCTCCTTTTGCGACCTCTTCATCTGCGGCGTGGCCGCCCCCATGTTCGCCTTCGTGCTGTTCTTCGGCCCGGCCCGCGGCGTGCCCGGCGCCTTCTGCTTCACCTTCCACCTCACCAGCTCGGGTTTTATCATCATGTCTCTCAAGACGGTGGCGGTGATCGCGCTGCACCGGCTGCGCATGGTGCTGGGCAAGCACCCTCAGCGCGCTGCCTCGGCACCCTGCTCCCTGCTGCTCACGCTGCTGCTCTGGGCCGCCAGCTTCACCCTGGCCACACTGGCCACACTGCGCACCCGCGGCTCCCGCCTCTGCCTGCCCATGGCCAGCTTCCCCAGCGGGCAGAGCAGGCTCATCCTCTACCTCTATGTCACTGATTTCATCTGCTGCGTGGCCGTGGTGTCCGTGTCCTACATGATGATCGCCCAGGCCCTGCGTAGGAACGTGCGGGTGAGGAAGTGCCCGTCCGCGGTGGCCGTGGGCACCGCCAGGGCTCAGCCCTTCGTGGGCCCAGAGCTGTACAGGACACAGAGCTGCTCCAAGCCACCCCACGGGCATGCCAAGCTCGCCGGCCGGCTCCCGCTGGCCTCAGCCATCAACCTGGCCACGGCCAAAGACTCCAAGGCGGTGGTGACGTGCGTGGTCATTGTGCTCTCCGTGCTGGTGTGCTGCCTGCCCCTGGCCATCTCCTTGGTGCAGGACATGCTTTCCAGCAGCGGGGGCTTTGTGCTCTACCAGTTCGAGCTGTGTGGGTTTACCCTCATTTTCTTCAAGTCGGGATTAAATCCCTTCATCTATTCCCGCAACAGCGCAGGGCTGCGGCGACGCGTGCTCTGGTGCCTGCAGTACATGGCCCTGATCTTCTTCTGCTGCAAGCACAAGACAAGGCTCCGAGCCGTGGGCAAAGGCAGCCTGGAGGTCAACAGGAACAAGTCGTCGCACCACGAGACCAACTCAGCCTACATGCTGTCCCCAAAGGCTCAGAAGAAGGGTTTGGAGCAGGTTGGTACCAGCCACTCCAAGGACAGCGTGCTGAGCCCCAAGGTGTCGGCGGTGCAGCAGCAGCAGCACTACGGGCAGAGCAGCTCCACGCCCATGAACACGCGGGTGGAACCCTACTACAGCGTGTACAACAGCAGCCCCTCGGCCGAGGTGAGCACCCCGCACAGCCTGCAGCCCGCGGGCTCTTCCTTCGCCTTCGCCAGGCACATCCCGCTGCCCTCCGTGTAGCCCTTGCCATTCCAGAGATTCCGCTGCTCTGCCTCGGGGAGGAATCGCTCCAAACTCCACGGTTTGAAGCAAAGGCGGAGCTGCCGCCTCCGTGACGCCCTCTGGAGTTCCCCTGGAGAGCCAGCAAAGGGGATGGTTTACATTTGGAGTTGTTGGAGGTGGTTTTGTTACTCAATTTTACCACCGGGCAAGTTAAAAAAACCCCCTAAATGCCATGATTCTATGGTTCCTTATGTGATAAGGCCAGGTTGGCGGGGACTCAGAGTAAACTGGGACAGGGGATGGAACCTGGATCAACTTTGAGGTCCCTTCCAACCCAAACCATTCTATGAAAATACCGAGTATTATAAATACCTTGTACTTTCAGGAAGGAAGAGTTGGGGAGGTGATTGGTAGTATTTGAGTTAAAACTTTCGCCATTTCATTGATTCATGAATCAATGTTTTTCAGTAATAACAAAAGCCCTTTATCTTCACAGGGTGAAACCCTGGTTCTGGTGAGGTAAATGGCAAAATTTCCATGAACTTGGCTAAAGTTCAGGATTTCAATTTTGGCTTCAAATGAGATAAGGCTTTGGTCAATGTTGTATTTCCACTGGGGAGGGACACTTGGGAAGTGGGGCACTGGGATAAATCTCTGCAGTATGTATATTAATATCTGCTGGGCATTGATTTTAATGATGAAGTGTTTTACATCTGATAAAAATAACCATGCACTACCTAATTATTTGCAGTATTTGAGGATAAAGGGGAATTTTGCAATAGGAGGAGCACAGTCACCTCTGGAATTCCCTAACTGCTCAGCTGTCAGGCACAAAGTCGTGTTGCTGCTTGCTTTTCTGCCCATGACTTTGTATAAATTGGGATATATACAAAGGCAGAACTGACAGCTATTAACATTTCTAAAACCAGAACTACAAGTTTTTGTGTAAATCTGACATCAGTTGGATTTCATCTGTCTGCTTAGAAATTTTGTCTGTTGGTCTACACAGCGAGCAAGTCACTGAAATTTAACTATTTTAAAAATAAATTCACCCATTTGTGTTGTATTTGATTGTGGGAATTCCCTGGGAGACAGAACAATTTAAATTCCTGACACTTCTTGCTCTAAGATCTCTTCCAAACAAGCAATCACCTTTCAGCTTTTGTGGCCTTCAGCACAGCCTCAGTGTCTCCAAAATAATTGTGCCACAGGCTTTTGATGCCTTGCTATAGGAAAGTGCCACATCTTCTGGAAAATGTCAGTGATGGGAACGTGATTTGTTACTTCAGAAACAAAAAATGTCCACGTCATTGCTGTCTGTGAGTTGTTGGTTCAGGCTTTTTGTTAACTAAACTGTTCTCTAGATCCTCCTGGAACACTGAGTATGAATTAATTCTGAATAATTCAAACCAGCTTTCTTGCAATAAAATCAGTGTGAACAACTTTCTAATACAAATGTAAAATGGAAATGATTTCCATAAGTCTTTTCTCTCTGCCCAGATTGTTTTTTTTCTCTAAATGAATAATGTGATTCTTTTTAAACCAAGTATAAAAGATAATGAAAAAATCTCGTTTAACTGTTCTGTGTTGGAATTTCTCTTCAGTACAAATTGTACTGGAGGGAAAAATGTACATGAGGCAGTTTTTGGGGTTTGCTGTGTGTATGTGCAACTTCTCCTGTGCCTTTAGATGACATGAACTTGATCACACGTTTCAAAATGAAACCACTCACAGCTCATAAAAACATTTGCACTGAGTATTCACGTGGGAGTAAAGCAAGAAGGGGCCAAGCAGGAGGTTTTATTGCCTTTCTGTGACAGAAGAACTCAAATCCCATCCAAGCTCTTTGTAATTTTCTCTCTGTTAACTCCTGGTGCCAGCTGTGCCCTTAACACCACTTGTGTAATTAATATTGCTGTTCCTCTGGACAGTATCATAGTGCCAGGTAGGGAAGTGCAACACCTTTCAATCTGCAGGAGGAGCAAAACCTCATTTCAGTAGCCAGCTGTACTAAAGAGCTGTTTTGTGGGAGGTTCATGGATGTAGTAAATGGAGATTGGATTTTGAAAGCAGGTATATCTTTATAGTGAATCGTGGACTGAAATAATCAAAATATTGATAAAATAATTGGTTTAGACTCTTCTGGAGTATAACTTCTCCTTTTTTTCCCTTAGCCTCTTCTGTCAGAAGCCTGCTGAGCACAGAACCAGTAAAGCTCCAGTAAAGCTCCAGTAAAGCTCCAGTAAAGAGTCACAAGGTTAACAAGCAGCGATGGAATTGAGAGAGAAGCAGCAGTGGAGGTGGGAGATGTGTGGGAAGAGAGGAAGTGAGAAATGTGACCACTGAGTGCTTTAGAAAAAGGAAAGCATAAGGGTTCTTAGGAAAACAAGTAATTAATTACTTGGGGCTCATTAATCTCATTAGCAAGTCACTTCTGGTTGCTCAAATGAACAAAAATATTTGTAATGTTGGTATAATTCACAGTCTTTTTAAGCCCTAGATCTCTGTGGTGTAAGGAGTTAGCTTTTTCAGCTGCTAGCCTGCAGGATTGTGGGTTTTATCCTAATATATAAAACCTCAAAGCTGATCAGAGTCTTGTGTTCCAAACATGCTGCATTCCTGGATTTGGGATTTTCTACTGGGAAGTTGTTTGTGTTTACTCATAGGGGCAAGTCCTGCTAAACTAAATAATTTGTCCTCACCTGGTGTTTTATTTCCTGTCACAGCCTGTTGATTTCCCTTGGATATGCAAGTTGGGTCAGCTGAATTTCTTTTGTTTTTTTCCCAAGAGCAATAAATAAAATTTATCAAGTGGCGCTAGGTGAGGGCAAGGACCATGCAGAGGTAACACTGAATCCATTGGAAATGGGTCACGGTGACTGTGTGAGGTGGAACTTTCCTAAATCTAAATAATGATAAACAGAACTTGCTTATTCTCCAGAGATTTGTGATTAAACAAAGCTCACCCCAGTTATTTAACTGTAGAGACCACCACGCTCAGCTGGTCCTTTCTGTATTGTCTGGCTGTATATTTTATTCTGAATTTACAAAAGATTTTCAAACCCATCTCTCCCAGCAGTCACTGAACCCAAAGTCTGCAGCAGTGTGGGTTTAGCCGCTCTCACAGGGCTAAATTAAGTCCATCTTTAAACCAGAAAGGAGCTGCTCCTTGTGCACCAGCGTTTGTGGCTCTCTTACCTGCACACAGGGTTTGTTCCCACCTTAAGCTGTCCCAGAACTTTAGTCCAATCCTAAGACACCACTTCTCATTGCCCCCATCTGCCAGGAAAGCAGCAAGGACATGCACTGTGACTTGAGCAGTTCTTCCTTTGAGGTGAAAGCCACAGCACTTGCAGAAATGCTGGGAACAGCTGAACAAATTCAAGATCCAGGAGGAAAATGTTCTTTATCAGTGCTCGGATCTCATCCCTTTGGGATTCTTATCAGAGGGAATAAGGGTGTGCTGCAGTCCCCCTAGGAGCCTCCCCTGGGACTGATCCAAACCACAGCAGCCTTTGCAGGAGGGAAATGTTTTTATCTGAGCACAGCTTTCCAGCCCTCAGGGTTCCCTGAGTCTCATTCCAGCTCCTGCATTTCCACAGCAGATCCGTTCTCGGCTCCCACGAGTGGCTCGTTGGTTGTTTTTAGGACGGCTTTTAGCTGATGCCAGAACATTTTCTGCTTGTGTTCCTCAGGGCTCCACTTCAAGTAGGTTTTCCTTCTGAGCAGTTTCCTGAGTTTGCTGAATTTCTGTGGGACGCTGTGGGGTGGGAGATCTTCCAGCACGATCATGATGAGGGAGTCCAGGTTTTCATTCAGCACCCGGTGTTCAGCAAAATAGAGCTCGTACTGGCACCAGCAGCTGTTGACAAAGCTGGGAGAGAGAACAAAAAGCACTTTATGGCTGTTCTCTATGCAGTAAAAAATGTTGCCAAGCACAGGATGCCCCGGTTTGAAATCCCTCTCGTGGTAACATATCCTGAACCCGTCATTTTCCAGCTTTTCCAGCAGGTTCTCCTTGGTCCAGCCGGCGTCGTGCTCGCTGTAGGAGATGAAGGCATCGAAGAGTTTGTTTTGTGGCCTCTTCTCATACTGCTTCCTCTTGGCCATGCACCAGTACCAGCCCATCCTGATGTACCAGGGCCCATCCAGTCTCCAGCAGAGTGTGGTGAGGGCCAGCACAGCCAGGCCAGCAGCCGCAGCGGTCACGGCCAGCTGGACACCCAGGGAGCAGCGCAGCAGCGTCAGGCGGCTGCTGCCCACCAGGGAGCCCCGGCGCTGTGGGGGGAAGCTGCACCTCACAGCTCCCCTGCCCCTGATCTCCAGCTGGGGCTCCTGCATGTAGACATTCACAAACCAGTACAGGTCACAGGTACAGAAAAAATGCTCCCCTTGGATGGTGAGAATGCTGAGGCTGGTCAAAGGGCTGAATGTGTCCTCCACGATGGTGGTGATGGCGTTGTCACTGATGTCCAGCTCCACTAGAGAAGCTGGGAGAGAGCCAGGCTGCAGGAAGGAGATCTTATTCCCTGATAGATTCAAATACTTCAGCCCTGAGAGGGATTCCCCAAAGCCATCAGGCAGCTCTGGGATCAGGTTGTGGCTGCTGTCCAGGCTGGTCAGTGCAGGAAGGTGGCCAGCAGGCTCCAGATGTGTGATCAGGTTCCCAGAAACGTTGAGATGCTCCAGCTTCTCCAGGGCAGAAGTTAATGACAACACCTTCACCTTGTTTTTACTAAAATCACATTCTTTTAAGGCTGACGGAAAATACTCTGTGTCTATATCCACAATTTTGTTACTTTGAATCCTAAATGTTGTTAGGTTGGAGAGGGATTTCAGGCTGGGGGCGATGACTTTGATGTCGTTGTTGCTGATGTCGAGGTGCTGCAGGGTGGGGGGGAAATTGGGGAGCACAGAAATGTAGTTGCTGCTGAGGTCCAGAAATAACAATTCTTTCACTGTGTCAGCAAACCACTCTGGCAGTTCCACGATGGAGCAGTTGGACATTCCCAGGTGTTTCAGTTTGTCAGGAAGGCTTTCAATGGGTGTCCCAGCCTGGTTCCTGACCAAGGAGATGGCAGAGATGGTTATAGTTCCAGGGGTAGGGACACACTTTGGAAGGGTATTCCCGCTTTCTGAGAATGCTGTGTAGATGAAGTGGTTTCCTTGAAGATACATCTTCTCCAAGTTCAACAATTTGGGAGCAAAATTCGGGGGTATTTGGCTGATGTTGGTGAAGGACAAATCAATTTCCTTGATGCTGGAAGGGAGGCACAGCGTATCCAGGTTGTTGATGGGGTTGTGGCTGATGTTCAGGAACAAAAGCTGGTGGGATGGGAACTTACAGAAGAACTCAGGATCCAGAATGTTAATGGTTAACTTGTTGGAGCTGGCATCGATGGACAGCGTGTTTTCCATTGGGAAAAACAGGGCAAACAGTGACAGAAGATCCCATTCTATGTTGTTGTGGCTGATGTCAAGCTCCAAAATCCTGCCCAGCTGGGCTCGGCAGAGATTGTCATCCAGCTTTAACATCAGCTCCTCATGGGAGAGGTTGCTGTGGGACAGGTTGAGTGTCCCATTGATGGGAATTCCACAGAGGGTGGGCTCAGCTGTGGCTGTGGGAGGAGCTGTTGTGTTCCTCTCTCCCCTCCTGAGGAGATTCCCTGTGCTTCTCCTGAGCCTGGGGCTGAGGATTTGCAGGAGGGAGGGAACTCCAGAACGTGGCAGCTCCTCAGTGGGAGGAGAAGGCTCCAGAGCAGCCCCCGAGGATTTGGCAGAATTCTTGGAAAGCTGCAAAGACCTCAGAGTTTTGCCAGCAGGTGAGAGCTTCAGGTGGGGTGGGAGATCTGACAGAAGCAGCTTCTCGTCATTAAATGATAAATCCACAGAAACCAGGCTGAGCAGACTCTGAAACGCTCCAGGCTCAACAGCCCTGATCCGATTGTAGGAACAGTCCAGAACTTCCAGCCAGTCAAATCCTTCCAGGTCTCCCTGGGTAATTTTTTCAATGGCATTGTGTGAGAAATTGAGAGCTCTTGCTGTTTTTGGAGCTTGTGCTTCTGAGACAGAGGAGAGATTTGAATAAGAGTAGTTATAAACCAGGAAGGCTGGAGGTGTTCCCCACCTCAGGAATCCATGTGCTCCACTGAGTAAGAAAGGAATGAAGTAGAAATGCAGGCAGCCAGGAAGGATCCTCATCCTGGGGAAAATAAATGTTAAATCCGTCATTATAATATGTTAATGAATACCCTTAAAAATAATCCTAATTTACTTGAAGTGCATAAATTGTTTTGTTAGGTGTATTCATTAATCCCTTTATATCAAGCAAAATAAATTTTACTTCAGAGTAAGAGAGAAAGAGAGCATGATTTGAAGATGAGTGCTATTTATCTGAGGTCATGGTAGATTTTAATTCCTCTTCTTTCCCAGACAGCCCCTGCGGAATCTGAAATGCCTTTCAGGGCTCCATGGGGCTCAGGTTTTATAGTCTCCCATCCCAATGCATGAAAACCGAGTAAGTCTGAGCCCTCCAAAACCTGTTCAGCCGCTTCAGCGACGGCCAAGGGAGCTCCGCGTGATTGTTCGACCTCGGATCTTGCCCCGATCCCAACCCCTGGAGCTGTGCTCTGCCGAGGATTTGCCGTTTGTTTGGTAAGTTTGTTTGAGAGCAGGATGTGGGAGGCAGCCAGGAGAGGGAGCATCGCTGCCCGGCTCCAATAATAATAATGAATATTATTATTGTAATGATTAATATTAATAGCAATAATAAATATTAATAGTAACAAGCAGCATTTGTTCCCTGCAAAAGCAGGTGCAGCCTCCATGTGAGTCTCCTGTGTCACCACGGCAAGAACAGGGGTAAGCGATCCAGGAAGCCCCCGAGGGGTGAAAAGCGTCATCAATTTATCCCACAGCTCTCAGTCCTCCCTTCCAGGATCCTCTCATCCCTCTGACACCCCGTACCTGCTCTCCTGGGCGCTCCTCCCTCCCCTTCTGCGGCCCCGGTGCCTTTTGTGGGGCTGGCAGGGAGCTGGGCGGGCTCGGGAGGAGGAGGAGGAGGAGGTGATGCCGGAGATGATCCTCCCCAGTGAAATCCGCCAAGTTTTCCCCTTCGGGCCGCTACCAGGCGTTGCCAACTCGTGGCCGAGGGGGAAATAAAAGGTGGAAGTTGCTCGTTTAATGCATCACAGTGTCAGAGGGTTTCACAGCATCGCAGGTGGGGGAAAAAACTGGGTAACCACTAACAGCATGGACAGGCTGCAGGAATGCTGAGTGAGCTTGGGGTGCTGCGGTCTTGCTCTGCCAGAAACAACACTGCTAACGGGAACAGAGCTAAAGGAATGATCCAGACAATGCTGGGCTGGCTTCACTAACTCAGAAATTCAGGTTACTTGTGCTGTTAGCCCACGCTTATGACCAAAGTCGCTCAAACTCCTCATAACCATCAAGTGACATGAACTGTAACTTTACCTTTGCCTCTCCCTCAAAGGAAATAATATAAAAACAGCTTGAGTGAGGAGGGGGGGGTCAGAGGAGAGGCCATCACATCCTGGGGTCAGTGATGCCCCACAGGGACACTTGGGTAAGAACTCTAAATTATTACCTGGAGCTTTATATCACTTCAAGTTTGTTTTTTTTCCAATTCTTTTGCACCCACCAATGACTGGAAACTCACAGCAGCCCAGAGGCCCCTGGGGGCTGGAAAACCCAAGGTGGTTTGTGCTGTTTGAGTGGGCACTTTCCTGCTGTGGCAGGTTCTGGAATTGCCCCCACAGAGCTTCAGACAGATCCCAACCTGCTTGGATGAAAGGGACAGGAAATTGATAAGCTGGGATATGTCAGGGGAATTTTCACTCCTGCTGTCAGTGTGGGGTGACGCCCTGCAGTTGGACAATTCTAAATCCAGTGGTGCTCATGAGCCTTGGGCTGTGCTTTCCTTTGGGAAGATGGGACAGCTCCATCCCAGCACAGGGACCAGCAAAATCCCAGAGAGAGCCAGTCATGGTTGAAAGGGACAAAATTAAAAAGGCAGCTTTTTGGTACAAGCATAATTCCCTGTGCTGGAATTATTCTGTCATTTGTTTCATCCAGCACTCTAATTTTTTTAAAATTGTTTTTAAAGCAACATCTTATTTTGGGAATCGGGAGAACAACAGGACACAAGCAAGGTCTGAGTGAGCAAGAAAGGTCCACACCATGTGGCCAAGAGCACGAGCAGTGCTTTCATTCCCAAAACAGGTCATGTGCCTCTTGTCCTGCCCCTCTCTACAGGGAAAGGCTTTTTGTGCACTGGAAATTTTGTTTAATGGAGGAGAGCTGAACCTACACAGGAGCTGCTCAAATCCAAAGAGGATCAGCACCAGCTTTGAGGAGACCAGATCTCACAGGAGCTTTTCCTATTAGGAGCTGAGTAAAAATATAATTATCATCTGGAAATGCACTTGTGTGTGAAACAGCTCTACCCCTGAAGGTGTAGGAGCAAACTGTCAGGTGCTGGTCAGGAGGGCCTGAGAGAGGAGGGGGAAGCAAAAAATGGATTTTTGGAGGTGGCTGTGGGTGCTGGGCAGGAGTAGCTGTGAGTGTGGAGCTTCCTGTGCAAGGGGAAGTGGAGGCTGAGGAACAAGGGTTTGCCAAGAGCCTGTTTGCTCACACCATGGCAAAAGCTGCTGTGGGGGGCACCAGGTGCTGTGGTTTCTGAGTCAGGGATGTGCTTCCCCCTCCTGCCAGGGAGTTCCCTCCCATGGGGGCAATTCTGACATTCCACATGAATAACTATTCTTGGTTTGCCCTCTGATCTAATCACCACAAGGAGGGATGTGCAGAAGTGAGTGTGTTGTGTTCCCTTCCCTGGCACAGCCTAGGGGATGCTGAGGCTGCCCAGAGCTGGGTGACTCCAGCCTTCCATTGGGGCAGCCTTGCTCCCAAATAAAACCATCCCGAGGGATTGCACAGCTCAGAGCCACAATGAGGGGATCCAGCCAGCAGAAGGTGAAGCGCTTTCATCTTTTCTTACTCTGTGTTGGCAGGAAGGCTGGGAATGGGGGAATCTGGGTACAAGACTTTTGCATTTCCAGCTCCCTCTGCCACCTTGCTGAGCCTCAGAAATGGGGATATGAGCAAGAGCAGTGAGAATCAGTTTATATGCCAAATCATGCTGCTGATGCTGTTTGGGTTTTCTGCTTGGTGAGATACTAAGAACAGGTTGTGTTGCAACAGTCCAGCAGCTCAGGGGAGTATTTTGGGCATTGTCTGCCCACTCATCTGCCACGTGGCTGGCAGGTTCCGCCCCAGAGGCATCAGAAATTCCTGTGCCTTGCACAAGGGCTGCAGAAAAGAGGAAATGTGGTGGGCACATGGAAGTGACCAACACACACTGACCGGACACTGTTGCTCCAGCCCCAGACATCCAAGGCTCTGCTGGGTGTTGGCCATTACAAACTTTTTCAAAAATATAATTTAATCTACTGTCAGCAGTATTTCAACTTCTCTGATCCCTCCCAATTTACTTCTAGGAATGCCTAGTGCCAGCACATCAAAACTTCCCAAATGTAGACACACTACAGGGAGCTGCACCTGGTGGCAGGAAGGATGTTCAGCAAAATAATTGTATGAAGATGAACCCTAGAGTGCTAAATATAAATAAATAAATGGAACGTCCTGGGAAGCCGCCCAGAAATAGCAGCTGAAGAGGGGTGAGGTACAGTGACAGAAGAATACAATTCCCAGCTGTCACGGGTGAGATAACATTGGTGTTTGGAAAAAGCAGGAACAGTAGGAAAACCATGAGTGGTGCTGTGGCTCCTCAGCAGGAAGTGTTGGCTTCACCTTTTCCTTCTGTTGGCAGCTGAACTCCTCCCTTGAAGCTTCAGTTGTCTTTGTGCCTTTTCTGAGCTGAGCTTACACCTTAACCAGCCAGGGGGGAAGGTGTCACACACGAGCCAGGCAGGAAGTGCAAGACAAGGTTTTAATCATTAAAAGTTTATCAATAAGCTCTTATATACACATAGTTATACACAAGTGGTTCACGAGTCCCTCAGCTTGGAGAGCTGTGCTGGTGAGGCCTTTGTCAGCTCACAGATACTGTTCCCATGGGAATGCCAGGAATTGGCCTCAGGGTCTGTGCTGTCCTCAGCTGGGCACCGAGAGGAGCCCGTATTCATCTGCTGTATCCAGGATTTTACAGATGACTGGAGACTCCACCTGGAACAGAGAGAGCAAACCATGAACTCAGCCCTGCAGGAAACCTGGGGAGAGTCACTGGGAGAAAGGAGACCTGGAGATGGGCTCCAGGACCAGCCCTGACCTCAGGGAGTCTGTACCTACCCCAAGGATGTATTGGCAAGAATGAGGTTCCAACATGTAAATGGTCACAGCATGAGGGGAGTCTGATTCTTTACATCTAGAAACAGGAGAAGTTGGGGGGTTGGTAGGCAGTGAGCACACAGTAACATGTATTTCACTGCTGCTTGCAGCACAGGAAACAGGCACAAAACACCCCTTTGTAAAAATCCACTTACTTCAATTTCACAGTCACCTGCCTTGGCTTGTCTGTCAAGTCACAAACATCTCCATTTCCATAGAAATGAGACACCATCCTGCCAGGAGAGATCAGAATGGAAGAGTTTGGAAGTATTCAGCACCATTTTCAAGCAGGCAGTTCAGTGGTGTGATCCAGCACCTCACCATTGGTCAAGTATTTAATATACAAATAGTAACAAATATATTATACTATAAATTACATTATTATTTTATATAGCTATTATACTGTTATATTGCAATACTATTGCAGTTACTGCAGTTGCTCAGTGTTGAAAAACTTTTCTCTGTGCCATACCCAAAGTGCTGAATTTCTCATCTGTGATGCTGACTCGGGGACAAACCTGACCCTGCTGCTCTTGGCAGTTTATTGATAACCCAGATTTGCCAGAGCTGGTACCTCACTGTCTGGGTGCCATCCTCTCTCAGGTAGAAGGTCCTGGCTGCATTTTTCCTCGACCACTCGATGTGCTCCTCCCTGCTCCAGGTTCCCACCACCACCGAGGTCTTGCCACTCTCCTTATCCTAACAGCAAAACAGCAAAAGCTGATCACTACAGAGGGTTGTGTTTCCTTAACAGCAATGTGGGAACTCTAGCCCACTGAGAATTTTAAATTTTCTGTGCTCACAAGCACTAACCCCCCCAAAACAACCACTACATTTAACCTGAGGCCGTGAAAAAACCTCCCAAAAATAAATAATAAAACTGAAATTGTAAGTGTGCAATTTAAATAAAAGTGTGTAATACCACATAGTAAAAAACTTCAAGTTCAAAAATTTAAAAGATAATAATATATATATAAAACAAAATGAAAATTTTAAAACAAAAGCTTGTCCTTCTTCTTCACAAATCTGATTATTATTTTACAATTAAATACAAAAACCCATATTACAAACCACAAATAATTATTAAAAGTAAAAATTTAAGTATAATTTCTTAATTAAACAATTTACCCTTAAAACACCTTATTAAAAAAAAAAACAGCTCAATTTTTAGTTTTTTAACTTAAAATACTATAAAACTATAATATAAATAAAAATAAACATAAACATTTATATATAAATATAAATAAATAAAAACTAATAAACATCTAAATCCAAACAAAAAAATACCATCTCACACATTTGATCTCAACCCTAGCATAAGAAAAAATAAAATGCAATACAGGAATTTAAAGGAACACACCTCATGGTACTGGTGGACATATTTGCCGTAGCAGAATTCGTATTTCCACCAGCCAACGCCCTGGGGAGAGGAACAACCTCAGTGTTAAAAAGAGCTAAACAGAACCTCTAAAACAAACAGGACATCCCAAAACAAACCCATCCTTTTTTCCCCAGACCCTAAACCAGCTGTTTCAGCTGCAGTTAACCCAGGCTAATTTCACTGCCTGCCCAAATAAACTGAATTTCAAGAGAGAAGCCGAAGCTAAAAATTCAACAAGTACATAATTTAGGATGTTTTCCACATAGCTTTATTGCAGGTGGCTTTGCTGCTCACCCCATGGAAGCAGTAAGAGCCACTGAGGAATTCCTTGATGAGCTGCTCATCAGTCAGTTTGGAGATGTGCGTTGTCCCCACTGTTAACAGCTGGTGGCTCCCAACAACCACAGGCTTGTGGATGGAAGAGAATTTCTCTTCTTTCATTGAAGGCATTTCTTCCTGCAATTAAAGGATACAATTACAAAGTCTTACAAGTTACATGAAGTCAGTGAACACTGAAGCAGGTTGGCTGTTTTGGTCAATTTTACCTGAAAGGAAATTCCAGTCAAACCCTTCATACATTTGTGAGCTGTAGGCTAATTTAAAAATTTTAATCAGTAGCCCACACTTGCTTTGTTTTCCTTCCAAACAGGGTGAGTTACAGATGGTTTCAACAGGCTTAGAGACCAGTGAAAAACTGACACCATCTCACAAAATGTGTTGAGGATGGAAAGTAAATTAAACAAATCCTACCTCCTTAACCCTCCTAAAAGGCATCTTCAGCATTTCCTGCTGTTTCTCCAGCTGCTCCAGGTTGTGGGGTTTCAGTGGGGATCCTGGCAGGGACTGGCAGAAGATGTCATTGACAGGGGAAGCCCTGAACCTGCCCAGCAAAGTAAGAACATGTCACTATCACAGCTTCAAGCACAGGAATCAGCTCAGTGCTCTGAGTTTCTGGCTGTGCTGCTGCCCAGGCGGTACACGTGCTTCCCTGGATGAGATGCCAGCTGCATAGGGAAAGCCCCAGAGGTTGAAGCCTTGCTCAGGCAGGATAAAAGGGCACGGAACTTGGAATTTGGGTTGTGAACCCGGTGATGTCACTGGGCAGCATTCCCAGGCTGCCACCTCCACCTTTCCTTTTTTACCAAGGTGATGTAAGGGGGGAATGATGATCCTGTGTGTTTATTTTCAGTGTTTCCTGCTGGTGGCCAGCAACACTTCCAGGCCTTCCCTTTGGAAGGAGGCAGCAGCTCCAGATTTTATCCTTATCCAGCAACAGAACCATTTCCCTGTGCACTTTCTATGGTTTTTTCCTTCTGCTACAGAGGCTTAAAAGGCTCACACAGTAAACAGTGCCACAGATAAGTGCAGCAGATAACAGAGATAGCAGATAACCAAACCCATGCCCATGAGAAAATTTACCATGGATAACAAACATTAAAAATAGCAGCACTTAGTAACTCCAACTGCCAAGAGTTCACAAAATGAGGATTTTGCCTTCAGACCCTGTGGGCTCTTTCAGATCACTGATTAAATACTCACTTGTTCCAACATCTGTGTAAATCCAGGCATCCTGTCCATTATTCCCCCTTTGCAGTTCTCTTTACACCCCTTGGAAGGTCCAAAGACTCAGGGGGTTCCCTCAGATACGTAGGACAGTTCAGAGAAGGGGAGGAAACAAGAAGCCTACACTTAATTTTTGGAAAATAACACTGAAATTGTGAATTCTCCATATGGAAATGGCTTCTAGAGAGCTCCTAGAAGGGAGCTAAAATCAAGGTTCAGGTTATGACTGCAGAAGATACTTTTGGTTTTATAGACTTGTGGTATCTGCAGTCTTCAAATACCATGAAAATTCCTGAGATTCCCTCAAGAAATCACAAACTAGGAGGAGACGGAAGTGCTGTGGGCACTGTACCTGTATTTGGGATGGCTGTGGCACTATGCCTGAATTTGGGGTGGCTGTGGGCACTGTACCCGTGTTTGGGGTGGCTGTGGGCACTGTACCCGTGTTTGGGGTGGCTGTGGGCACTGTACCCGTGTTTGGGGTGGCTGTGGGCACTGTACCTGTATTTGGGGTGGTTGCACAGCAGTGGGGTCAGGATCACCACCTCATACTCGCAGGTGGTGACCTCCGCCACAGAGAGGATCTCATGCTTGGCCTCAGGGTGGCAGATGTACATCACTGTGCTGGACCTAGGCAGGTTCTGCCTCAGGCTGCAGGGAGTGCCATTGCCCAGCTCCACGGGGTAGTAGGGTGTCATTTGCCCTTCAATGTTCTTTGTGGGGATCTGGGTGAGGGAAAGGAACAGGTCAGAACCACAGGAGAGCTCATGAGACTTCCCTGAAACAAAAAATGTTATTCCTGTGTGCAGAGCCAGCATTGTCAGGTTACAATCAGACCCTGTGTAGCTGCTCAGTGTTTCTGAAACATCCAGACTTGGGTCAGCCCAGGCTCCCTACCTGCAGCACCAGGCCCTAAAGAATCAAAAAAAATCCCTGCAAAGTCACCCTGGCACCTGTACTACACCTCTCAGCATTCTCAGCCCAGGCTGTTCCTTATCCAGAGGATCCCACACCACCCCAGCTGTGGCTAACAAAATAATGGTGTGTACAAAACAAATATGTACAAAGTGAATCCCACTGTGTCACACCTTCCAGTCTGCTCTCTTCCTGTCTCATCCAGCTCCCTCTTTAAGACCTTATTAAGTCTCTATCCTTGAAGCAGCTGGAGTTCCTGGTTTCCTAAAGTTCCCAAACCCACAAACCGACTCTTTTTTACCTGTACTGCTTGAGCTACTGAGGGTTTTCAGTGCTGAACAACCATGGGTCTCTGCTTAAAGACAGAGGTGCTTTGTGGGGTCAGGACACTCCAGGGATCCAGGATCTTTCTGGGGTCAGGACATTTAAGGGATCCAGGACCTTTCTGCCCCTCACCTACTTTGACTTTCAAGCCATGTCACCACCCCTGGCCATTGACTCCTCCCAGAAACTGCTCCACCACGAGTGAAGACATTCACGAGATTAAAGAACCAACATGCCCTCTCCTGATAAGAGATTCCAGGAAATCCTGACATGGCAAGTGCATCATAAACACTGCCCAAGGGAAAGGCAATAAAAGACTTAATTTCTTCTGAAGCTGAAGGAAAATAAAAAGCTGCACTGCAAAACACTTTGTTTTCTTGGCTTTCCAAGACGCCACTGCCACCAGAACAGGCCATGTTCTGTCCCAAAAACAATTTTCAAAATGCTCCCCAGGCCTGCGTATTGCTGAGATTACTACACAGCCACTACCCTGGGCTATTCCACAAGCCACAGGCACAAAAACTTCATTTCAGCCTGAAAAGGAAGGGGAGCTGGTAGTAGAGTCAAACCTGCTCTCACACTGATTCCAAACTCCAGCATGCTTCAGGTATTCCCATTGTTTTGCTACAGAATCGCAACTCAAGAGTTGAGCTTTGGGGCCTGAAAAAGTGGGGAAGTTCTCTAAGGGGAAAGGCAATCACAGAATATTATGGGATTGGTCAGCAAGTCAGCTCCATCTCTTAGGAATTTTGTGCTGCGGGGTTTTGTTCAGTTTAAGTAATTTGAGTAGCAAGACTAAATAAATTTTCTGAGCTGGGACTGACAATTAAAAGCAAGAGAAGTGCAGCTCAGGAACAGTTTCATATCTTGATATTCTTTTTGAGAGGGGACTAATTACATCATCTTATCATTAAGATTGGATATTAGGAAGAAATTCCTCCCTGTGAGGGTGTCACAGGGTGCCCAGAGCAGCTGTGGCTGTCCCAGGATCCCTGGAAGTGTCCAAGGCTGGATGAGGCTTGGAGCAATCTGGGACAGTGGAAGGTGTCCCTTCCCATGGCAGGTGGCACTGGGTATCTTTGAGGTCCCCTACAACACAAACCATTCTGGGATTCTATGATCATCAATAAATTGCCTCCGCTATTAATGGCAGAAGTTAAAATAGCTGTTTTTCACTTGCCTCTTTTGCACTGTCATTGGAATTTTCCTTCTCTTCTTGATCTACGGAATAATTAAGAACGAGGTAAGTTTGTGCACTTGAAATAAAATGGGATTTCACAGTTTTTCTGGTCTGTGTATTTGCTGGTGCTTTATACACTGCCAAGAGCCATTTGCAGGTGCAAAAGAGGAAAGAAAGGAAATAACCAGTGATCTGAGGCCCACAGCAAACAGAACAAAACACACATCAGCTCATCACAAAAGCACCTGAAGCTGGTAGGACAGGCCAAACCCAGCCCTAACACCAAGGCAGGGCTGCAGAAACGTCACTGCAGCTGTTTGGGAAGAGTAGGAACTGGACAGGATACAGGCAGGTGCTTTGGAAGTAGCAGGAGGTGCCAGATGGGAAGCAGGGAAAGGACACAGGACACAATCTGCCACCCAGCAAAGAAGGGCAGAGGGACAAGAGCCTGACAGACCCAGCCATGGTGACCTGAGGCATCACCACAACATCCAGCCCCACAAAATGGGTGGCTGGAATCAAACACTGTGTGTTCTGTGCACCCACTCCCCCAGAACAAGGCAGGTTCTGACACCCTCTTTCTTTCCAGGACTAAGAGCCCTAACTCAGGGCTGCAGCCAAGGATCCAGAAGTGGCATGAACAGCACTAATTCCCCCCCAGGAGACTGCAGCATTCCAGGTAATCACTTCTAGGAAAACAATGATATCCATCTCTTACACATCAGCCTAGAATGAAGCAAACACCCCAGCCTAGGTGATGTTCTTCTACCCTGTTTCAGTTTTTTACATTAACCCTGAACGAACACTTAGTCTGTAGATTTGGAAAACATCTTTGAACTAATTTACAGGCAAAAAATGCTTCAAAAATCAGTTATTCTAAACTGCTCTTTGAGCCACCTCATTTCCACCCAAGTCCCACTCTAGGCACTTGAATTTTTCTGAGGATCTGTGCCAAGTTTCTTAAAAAAAGGCTCTCATACTGGTCAGACAGAAATAATTAAAATCCAAAAAATTTCAATAACATCAGCAGAATGAAAAAATCTATAACGCACCTGGTTCTGACAACGGGTTCTTCATTATCATATTTCCCAGGTAGTATTCTTGGATGTTTATTTTCTACAGTCAAAACAAACACCAGTTACCACTTTCCAAGTTTTTTCAGGGAATTCAAGGCTGCTGGAGGAGTTCAGTGAAGAAGGGGGCTGTGAGCAGCCTACCTGCCCTGTTTCCTTCTCCTCGTGGTACTGACGGATGTGTTTCCCATGGCAGACCTCGTAAGTCCAGTAAGATTCAATCTTAGAAACAAAACACATTTAGAAAAATTATCTTTAGATGGATTTACACGCCACAAGACCATCCAAATATTGGCTTTTGCAGCAAAATGCTGGAGCAGCCTCAAAAACAAGAGCACAGTGAGAGGTCTCAGTGCTGCCCAAACAAACACACTGAAAATACTTCCTTGACTTTCACACAGATAAAATGAAGGAAAAAAAAAAAGCAAAACAAACCCAAAAAACCCCCACATTTTTAACTGCTACCATAGCAACACATTTATCTGAATTCTGACATCTTTAATCACACAGAATTTTGTCAGCAATATTAAGGCATAAAGTTGTAAAGACCTTGTTTCAGACTGTATTAGTATCTCATTTACTACCCTAAACCTTGACTGGTCTGCAACCTTTTAATGGGCAATTAATGAACAAGACAGAAGTAACATACTCTATAGGAACAGCTGCTTTGCTTGAAGAGAGGCTCCAGCAGTTCCCCTGGAGTGGGACCCTTATAGTCCTTTTCTTCTTCCTGCAACAAAAGCATATTTCATGACATTAAAAGCCACAATGTAAAGACTCAGCTAGTTTCTATTTACAGAGTAACTCACCTCATTGCCACTGGCTATCAGTGGCAGGAGACACTTGTACTTCTCTTTATCCACAGTGGTCATGATGATGTAATTGTCCTCCTTGTACAAGACACCAGTGGTCGGCTGAGAAAACAACCAACCCATGGATCAGCCAGGTAGGAGCTTTTAATTAGAAATACTCCTGAATTCCTGAGTGGCGATCTAGAGCATTTCCTGGGACTTAATTATACCACAAGCCTGGGCTTTGGTGGTTAAGCTGGTTGGGAGTTGCTGCTGCCTTCGCTTTGGATCTTCTACTTCCAGCCGCACCCCTGCTCTCCTCCAGATTCCTGATCTCCTCCAGACATCCCGATTTCTAGATTCCTTACCCTCTCCAGATCACTGATCTTCTCCCGATCCCTAATCCTCTCCAGATCCCCAATCCCCTCCAGATTTCCAGGTCCCCGCTCCTCTCCCTCCTGCTCCCCCATTCCAGACCTTTATCACAGCCCCCAGCCCCTTCACGCCCAGCTCTCCCCACGCCGTTCCCAGCACAGGATCCCCCGGGGTTCTCTCCCGGCTGCCGGGCTCTCTCCGGCGGCGGAGCAGCCCCACCCAAGCCCCCCTCAGAGGGCTCGGAGCCCGCGGTACCGACCAGGCTGAGCTCGGTGCCGGGCCAGTTCACCCTGAACGGGATGTCGTCGCTGAGCTGCGGGAGCGCTCGGCCGCCCTCGGCCACGGCCGCCACGGCCGCCAGGAGCCCGCAGAGCAACGCCGGGGCCGGGCAGGGCGGCCGCAGCCCGCAGCCCCTCCGGGGGGCCGGGGCTAGGCTCGGCGGCCGCAGCCCGCAGCCCCTCATGCCGGCCGGCGGCTCCGCCGAGGCCGCGCCGCCGCCACGTCGGCTTCCGGCAGCAGCGATCAACAACCGGGGCAGCACCCGCCGCGGGCAGCAGCATCCGGGGCACGGCCCGCGCCGAGGTGAGGGCACAGCGGGAACGGGGTGCGAGGCGGGCCGCGGGGAGCAGAGAGCG
>VRYO01001589.1:6358860-6381452 GCA_009812075.1 Sialia sialis
ATGGGGGAATGGGATGCGAGTAATTAACTCTGGTCATTAGTGGCAGCACTAAGGGTTTAACATAACCCACCAGGTATGAGGTCATCGAGGTAAAACAGCACTTCAAGGGTTCCTCTGTGTTTTTCCATACACCTATGAGTGTATATATATGTGTGTGTATGTGTTATCTATACATCTAAGAACCCAAAGGGGCCAGGAAATCAATTTGCCGTGCTACAGAGAATCCCCTTCTTGCAGAGCCTTGGAGTTATTCTGCTTGGAAAATACCTTATCTGGATTTCCTTCTCCCTCCTGTCTGCATTATCTTCTGTTCATAGTCACGGATGTGCCTGTTGTTTGCCCAGGCACTGTTTGGGAACAGGATTAGCAGCAGCTTTGTGTGCGTGGTTGTGTAGTGACTACAGATCTAAAATCTGTATTTGCACAAACAGAGCTCGAGTTTAACCAGTCAGACAAAAAAAAACAAAAACAAAAAAAAAGGCTAAATGGCCTAAAATTTTTGAGGCAACAGATCTGACAGGTTTTTGGTGGTGAGCAAAGCTAGGGGCAGAGCAGTGGCTTTAATCCCACACAGCAAGAACAAATGTATGTATTTCCCATGCTTTAATTAACCTCCTAATGTGCCACAGTTTTCAGCAGCCCCGGTGTTGTTAATCATTCTCAACCCCAACAGCAATTTCACATCAAGGCACAATGAACACACACCTTGCTGTCCATCCTCACACAGACACACTTTAAAGATAACATTTCTGGAAATTTCCGACCCCATCAGTCACTGTAACACATTTTTATTGCACTGAAGTCGTACATAACACACAGAGGAACATGTATTATTGCAATGGTTTATGGATCTGGGAAGCAAGTGAACCAACAGAGCCTTGGTGACAATTAAAGAGAGAGAATGTGGAGCTACACAGAATCACAGTAATTAAATAATTTGCATTTTAAAGAGAGAATCAGCCCTGATGGTTCTGGGTCATGGCTGAGCACAAGCATCCCTTGCCCTGTTTTAAGGAACAAGGATAAGTCTTTGAGGAAAGAACTTTTAAATCTAAAAAGAATTTTCAAAAAAGCAGAGAGTGCCATTGCACATTTTTACCTTTACAAATATAAACCAGGAAGATGTAAAGAACAGAAAAGGTCAAACTTTTTTCTGCAATTACTGATGCAGAATCCAGACATCCAGGCTGCTACGAAACACTTACATATTCCCTAGATGGAAAACAGGACCTTTGATATTAAGATATAAAAATATACTCGGTTAAAAGTTAATAAAAATAAAAGTTTTTGAGGAGCAAGACAATTCCATGTTGGGACAGATACTCTGTGTGCTGATGGAGTGCATCAGGAATCCCAACTGGGATGTCCACTGGGATGTCCAAGTTACTGGAAAAAGGGTTTTTTCCTTAATTACCTTCTGGTGGTGCTTCCCTGAAACTCAAATCTATCCTTGGAGCTGGGATTTTTAAGTGATGGGGCCACCACAGCACCTGAAGTAACAGAGATGAGAGTTTCTTTTTCTTGCTGTGATGTGACTTCAAGTCATGCTCTTGGTTAATCTTAATATTTTGGGGTTATTCTTTATATTAGGATAAAAAATTAAAATGAGGCACTGATAGCTTATGGCTTCTTTGAGTCAGAGTGCCCAGAGCTTTGGTTTTCAGGGCTTGACAGCAGCAGCCAAGGGAAGGAATCATTTACAATAAAATGGTTTATCCTCTGCATTTTAAAGATAAATTAACATAAAAAGGATGAGATGACTATTTCAGTGGCATAACTTCATTTCAGAGGAGCTGAATGCTGATACAAATGTTCTATACTACACAATTTAGGCCAACCACTTAAAATTCCTGCCTTGTGGTCTGGAATCAGAGCAAACTATCACTTAAATCTATGGAACTTGTCTCTCCATGCCGATTTTGACCTCAAAAATATACTAAGGATTTATTTTAAACGTGAAATAATAATAAAGCATAAGGAGAAGTTTAAGTGGTTGTCTTGAGGATGAAAATCTCAGATACCAAATTCAAACCCAGAACGCTCTCCTTGCTTGCTTTTTTCTGGACTCCTGAAAGAAATAATTTTTGCTTTAAGCAACCTCAGCTCCTAATTCTGAGTGCAGCATTAATTAAGATAGGCAGCATTAACCAGAGGAACACCCCCCCCAACAAAAACCTCTCCTCCCAAGGCAGAGCCAGCTTGTCAAGCCCTTTATAGACAGTTGAGATTCTGGTGCTTGCTCAGGAGCTCCTTGACCAGCGTCTCCAAGGCGAAGAGGTGCTCGTCCCCATCCTCGGGCGCCAGGTTCCTGACGGAGTTGGCCAGCTCGAAGAGATATTCCGTGTTCCTGCCGCTGGGGCCGGCGGCGCCTAGGATCTGCCGCGCAATGTCCTCCAGCGGCGCCGGGCCCAGGTAGTTGGGGTTGTCGCGAGCGCCGATGTAGAGCAGCACGTCGAAGGGCTGCACCGCCGTGTCCTTGGGGTAGAAGATCACCGTGGTGGTCCTGTAGCCTCCCTTCTCCCGGAAATCCAGGTAGGCTTTCACCTCTCCTTCCTTGCCGGCTGGCAGTTTGTAGGCAACGCCCCACACACAGCCCTGGGTGGGGGGAATCAATGAAAAGCACAATGGGGAATCGCTGCGGTTTTTTCTGCTGATTTTTGCATTGTTTGTGAGAATCCCAAAATAAAATGGTTGCTTTATTTAGGCAATTATCAGTGAAAACTGGTAACTGTGAAACTGAAATTATCAGTGGAAACTGATAACACAAATTGATTGTCCTCTTTCTGCCAATGCTGAGGTTTTTCTAAGACAGCAATTTCTTGTTTTGTTACTATCTGGAGTAGCAAATAGCCCCTTTGGGGCTTTAATCCCACACAGCAAGAACAAATGTAGTATATATTTATATTTCCCATTATTTAATGAATTCCTAATGTGCCACACTTACAGGCCACTACAGAGTTTCTCCCTGACCTCATAAAATTTATGTCTGACAAAGATTTAAATAATGCTGAATTTGAAGGAATTTTGATCAGGTCCTTTCTGTTTAGTCCCAGTTTGGCAAGGACCTGAGGGTCACTCACACCTGTTGCACACCTGAACTGCTGTGGTGTGCTGAGATACCTTCACAATCTGGTTAAACTTTATGAAACTGAAATTAAAACAATTACATTTATCATTCCATGTGGAAATCATGTACCTCTGATGTATCTTTATATCTTTATATTCTGCACCTCAAAACTAGATAGCCAAAGTGACTATTCCAGAATATACTTTAAAATATCCCCGTGGTAATAGCACACCCAAATTACTTTATTTGATTATTTGATTATATTGATTATTTGAAACAATCAAGAGCCTTTGGTGTAACTCTGGGAAACACTGAGAGAATTTTCCCCTAAAGGTAACTGTAGAAAAGCAAAAATGAATGAGTGGAAATGCATCAGGACATTCTGTACAGCAGTACTGTACCTCAGCATCTTCAACCAGGGTCACAACTCTTCCAGGCTAAAATTTAAAAGAAGAAATCATCATTCAGTCAGAGGCTTTTGCCCTGAATCATGAGCAAAACCAAACTAAAATGATAAAACACGAAGGAACGGGAATGAAATGCTCAGAGAACTAATCCAGCACAATTCCAGTAAGGTCCAGATCCAGTGTAAGTATTTCCTGAGAGTGGCTTTTGGTGTGTACTAGATAAAATAAACAACATGTTAAATTCTGGGTGGACAGGGCCTGTGACACAAAAATTTAAGGCAGTCAGAAATGGGGAGGGTTTGAATGTCAAATGTTTGCTTTACGTGCGCTGTCCAGACTCTACTGCAGTTCAAAGCAGTGACAATTAATTAATAATCTGATAACAGTGATAATTAAGAGTTTCATTAATGTAAAACTATCCTCAAGGAGCCCTTGGAGCCTCACTGGACAGAAGGAGGATACCTTGCAAATGGCTTGATTTCCCCAGCAAGGAAAAACTAAGAAACCAGTCTTTAAGTACTGGAAATAAAATAGTTGAAGTTTGTTGTATAAAACTTTTAAAACCTAAACCCCTATGTTGAACTACATCTGCAGTTTAAAATTGCTGCTTTTGGCATCAAATGAGTTCTCTCCCAGCATGAGCCATTTATTTCTGATCTGACTGATAAAATAAGGAACAAAGCTATGTGAACACAAAATGATTCCTATTTCCTGAGGAGAAACGAGTCTGTTCCCATGGTACATCAAAGATAACTTCAGTGTTCCTTCTGGAATGCTTTTTTCCACTGATAGTTCTCTGACTCGTGCACCCACAAGATTGTTGTGAATTGATTAAAGAGACATTCTGTGGTGGAAATAACTTTCTTGTTCTTGC
This sequence comes from Sialia sialis, assembly GCA_009812075.1. Lineage (NCBI taxonomy): Eukaryota > Metazoa > Chordata > Aves > Passeriformes > Turdidae > Sialia > Sialia sialis. The sequence goes on from VRYO01001589.1 coordinate 6,363,209, forward strand.
TAGGAGTGTCTGTAACTGTAGCCTAAATTGACTGGATTTCATTTAAATCTAATTTGATTTAATCTGAAGGGCGGTACTGAGGACAACTTCACGTTCAGGTGGGTTGTGTGATGAAGAAGGATCTGTTTGCCTGAGGAAGGGCAGGATATTCAGTTAATTGCTTGGCAGAGTCCTTGTCTTGCCTGGGACTACCTAGAACAAACATTAAGAAACAAATCACTAAATACTTATCGATCAGAGGAATTAATTACTGTTTGTACTGCTGGGAATAATCCTCTGAAGAGATTTTAAAAACACAGCTAACGTGTAATTCGCTGTATATTTGTAAAAACTGGTTTTTTTCCTCCTTGTTCTTTAACCTGTGTCAGTGGTGGCTCAACCTGCATTACCTTTGAGCTCTGTGCAAGTTATTTCACAGTGTTTTGAGGTTCTAAGGAGTGTTATTTACATCTGGGTGAAGCCTTCCACAAGGCAAGCTGTGTTATTTAAAATAATCCCGATGCTTTTTCTCTTTTTAAGCAGATTTACAGTGGAGTTACCTTATCATTAGTTACCCCCCTGGCTTAATAACACATGACATTGGGAATGCTCACTTGGAATTTTAGTTTCTTTTCCTTGGTGGGTTTTTTTCTCTCCTTTTCCAAACTGTGAAGAATTTTAGAACTTTAAGTAATTCCTAATCCATGAATGAAAATCCTGAGAGCAAAATAAGTTAAAATACACCGGGGTGGGAAGCGGGGGGTAGTCAGATCAGTAATTCTGGCTTTTCTTTTTCCATGTGCACACCCGCCTCTCCCGGAGGGGTTTTTTTAAAGAAACATATAATGCCCTAAAAATGATAAATGCGGGCATTTCCGAGCCCTCTCGGGGTTTCTGGCAGCTCCGGCTGCTGGGCAGGGCCCGGGCCCGACCGCGCTCCCCCCGGCCCCGGCTCACCTTGCCCGGCACGCCGCGGTGGTCGGTGCTGCCCTGCCAGAAGCGTCGGCTGTAGCCGAGGATGTGCCCCACCAGCTTCTCCTGGTAGGGGAAATCCACCTTCCAGATGAGGGAGCCGTAGCCGAACACCCACATGGCGGCGCGGGGCCTGCGCAGAGCCGCGGGGCGGCCCCGGGGCGGCTGAGGGGAGCCGTTCAGCGGCCCCGCCCGCCGACTGCCTGACAACCTCCCCCCGAGCCCGGCAAACTTCCCCCGAGCGATCGCGCTGTCTGTCCCACGCCTCGCAGCCCCGTCTGCTCTCCAGCCTCACAAACAACGACCCCATAAACGACCGTCTGTGTCTCCGGTTCCTTGAGTGTCAGCTTTAAAATTTTTCAGAATCTCTGCTGCTTAGTGTGTAACTCTGGAACTTCATATTAGGTGTTAGTAAGTTCTCTGTACAGGGTAGTGACAAAACAATTCCTTTCTAACCAGACAATCAAGGACAACCGGTACCCAAAAAAGCAGAAGCAATGGCAAAGGAAAGGGGGCAAACCAGGGGGCTGAGACTTCATAGCATACACTGTGGTTGCATAATTGACCCCAATATGTAGATGAATCCAAATTTATAAAACTGTAAAAACTCATTACTGAGATTCATCTTGGATTTGATTTGGGTGTAGCCTCAGCCGGGCTCTTGCACTGCCCAAGGTGTGTCCTTACAATAAATCCCTATTTTATTCCTTTTGCTCTGCCTGGTCTCTGTTCCACATCAGCCTTTCCAGGCAAAAGTTCCCCCAACTCAACCCCCCCTTAAATCCACAGACACCTCCCCAAATACCTTCTAAACAACCACCCACAACCCCAAAATCCACGAATGACCTGCCCCAACCCACCTCCCCCTAGCCCCTCAAGCCATCATCAAACCCTACAAACTTATAAATATATGTTATAATATCGGCTTTTTGCAAATATTAAGATAATACTATATGCATAATATTTTTTAAAAACTTTGCTGTAAAAATTATAGTTTTTATTTCTGCTGTTAACAAAGCTTAAACATGGTAGTGGGATAGCTAATAAATAGTTATGCATGTAATTAAACTGCCTGTTTAGTTAAAACAACATCCAATAAACATACAATAAAAACCCTGCTACTAATATGCCAGCTATCAACACCTGCTGTCTAAAAAAATTATAAACCAAAGCCCAAACTAAAAGTAATAATAAAAATAGACTAAAACCACACATGCTGTAAAAAGGCAGCCCCAAAAATTGACCATGCTAAACAGTTTCTGAAATATGTAAACTAGTTTATTTAAAAGTTTAAATGTGCATAGTAGTTTATAAACAGACTAATGTAATTTTTAAAATGTTTTAAAAGTAACTCCAAGAATAGTGAGAACCAATAACTCAGATTTTATTTGTCTCCTATTGTGTTTTATTAAAATTTTACTAAAAAAGCAAAGCTCGTTTTTCACAAATCCTCTGCAAAACAAAAAAAAAAAATCCCATTTGTAGCTCTATTGTACGAACACACCTCTCTTTTTTTTTTCCCACTCCTTCCCTGCTCCTGCAGAGTTCCCTGGCAGGGATGGATTTCACAGAAGCCTATTCCGACCGCTGCTCGGCCGTGGGCCTTGCAGCCCGGGAGGGAAACGTTGAAATCCTGCGGGAATTGATCAGTCGTGGCTACAGCGTTGATGTCCCCGATAACAGGAGGTGGCTGCCCATCCACGAGGCAGCAGCTCACAATTCCAGTGAGTGCCTCAAGCTGCTCATTGACACAGGTGAGGAAAACCTCATGGGAAATAGTGTGGCTTTTCTGCTAAATATAAAAATACAAGTTACATGGATTTATCCCAGCCTTGTGTGGGGGTGTCAGGAAAGTTAATCCGCAAACACCGGAGAGGAGACAGAGGAGTCCTTTTTGCTTTATTCAAATAAAGGGATAGCTCTAATTTTTGGAGGACACAGCCTCCTTTTTTTTATCCTAATTTCCCATCCACATTTCCCTCTCTCTTTCCCCACTGGCTGAGGTACTTGAGAGGTTCAGGCTTCCTGATACCTGAGATTCCCCTGTAATGTGTAACCCTCCTTTTAATTTTTAATTCTTATAGAATTCATTGCTTCTTTCATCTTTCAATATCCAATTTCATTTATCAGCAAACCTACAGCTTGTAAAGGCAAATATCTTTTTTCCATTCATCAATCAGTGCAATCCATCCCATTGTTTCTTCTATCTCTCAGTGCTGGTTTGATCTACTATCAAACCCACAGCTTGTTTGTAAAGACTCTAACATTCCTCTCAAATACCCATTTCCCTCTGATTATGCCCCTGTGCAGCTCCAGCTGAGGACTACATCCACTCGAGGACGTTTGAAGGGCTGTGTGCTCTGCACCTCTCGGCCCAGCACGGCTCTCTGGAATGTCTCCGGGTTCTCCTGGAAGCCGGGGTTGACCTCGACAACATCACCACCGGATCCGGCACCACCCCGCTCTTCCTAGGTGACACAAACTTCCCTCCAGTCACACACTTTGAACTCACCTTTAAAAAATCAGCTTTCTCAGAGTTTAAGCTCACCAGAGTTAAAGTTTCTTCCTTGCTTGCCATGTTATCTTTTTGTAGCTCTGAACACCAGGCTTTAAACTCAGAGATGGAGTGGGTGGGGAAATAGCCTTTTGTTTAGGGGCAAATCTGCTTCAGACAGTGTTTTAAAACAAAATTTTAGAAGCAATTTTTTTTTCTCTATCAAGCACAGAAAAACTTGAGGAGGTTCAGGATTATGTCTGTATGAGGCTGTTTCATAGCCTTTTTGATTTTTATAATTCCTCCCTGATTCTTATGTAAAAGGACTGGGTTTTGACATTCCTGCTTTGGCAATTAAGATCCATTATTTTAGCATTTTTTTCTATGATTTATGTTTGATCTAATTGAATGCTTAAAACTTCTGTTATGGTCAATCTGAGGGTCTAAATCATCTGAATAAATACTTTTATTGATTTATTTGCCTCTGTGCCCAGACATCATGGGTGCCACGTTACTTTTGTTTCCAAGTCTTTTCCATGTTTGGGGGAATCTTGGCATCATTTCCATTCTCCCATTTGGGGATCTAAATATAAAAGAATGGGCAAGTTTAAAGGAATTATGATTATTGTTTCAGGAAGTTGGCAGTGAGACCTTTTGAGCGTTTAAATCCAAATATTTAAATTATTTCTTTTTCAAACTCTTCAATAAAATTATTTTCTTCTTTTTTTTTAAATTTTATTTATTACTGCTGTTCCATGGAAGCTGTTGAAAATAGACATCCAGAGGTTGTCAAGTTTCTGCTCCAACACGGAGCAAACGTTGAAGGTTCTCAGTCTTGGTCTGGATGGAAATCTTTGCACCAAGCTTCCTTTCAGGTAACCTGTGAGTACATTGTGTAATTTCCGTGTAACTGGTGAATTCTGGGGGATAATTATTTATTTGATAATTACTGCATTTTTGTCAGGTGATTTTTTCCTGACCTACCCTAGCAGTCATAAGCTTGTACTTAAAAATATGTTGGCTTAATGGTTCACAAATGAGATTATCACATAAATGAGCTAAAGTGATTAATTTGAACTTGCCTCATTTCTTTTGCCATTAATTTTTAAGTGCATCTTCAGAATATTGAATATATTGTGGGTTTCATTATTTCTGGGAGATGTGGGGAAAGCCAGGTTATGGCTTTTCCTCACTTTCCTGCTGCTTTAAGAATTAAGAATTTAGTTTATTTCAGGGTTCCACTGACATCATGCAAATGCTCCTGGAGAAAGGGGCCAGCACGGACTGTCGAGATGACTTTGAAATTACCCCCCTGTTTGTGGCTGCTCAGTATGGCAAAGTGGAGAGTCTGCAGCTACTTCTGTCCCATGGTAACCATGACCCTTCCTTCCTCTTGTTACTCTTCCATCAGCTTCCCTCTAGCTCTGCTAGAGGTTTGAACTTGCTGAGTTTGAAGCCACCCTGTGGCAAATAATGTTTGGTTTTGTGTCAGGTGCAGATGTGAACTGCCATGCCAAGGACAGGGCCACCCCTCTGCTGATTGCTGCACAGGAGGGACACCTGGACTGTGTGAAGCTGCTGCTGGCTGCAGGGGCAGACCCAAACCTCTACTGCAACGAGGATAACTGGCAGCTCCCCATTCATGCAGCAGCTGAGATGGGCCATGTAAAGTAGGTGGTTGCAGAAAGTCCTGGGCACACAAGCATGATCCCCAAAGGAGGAAGTTTAGCCCTAAAAGGGAGAAATATTGAGTGTTCAAACTGATGTGTAGTTTAGAAGTTCTGATGGTTTTCGTATTTTAAATGTCTCTTAGTAGTTTCTTTCATACTGGCAGGTTTAGATGAAATATTTGGGAAAAATGCTTCCCTGTGAGAGTAGTGGGTCCCTGGCACAGGTTTCCCAGAAAAGCTGTGGCTTCCCCATTCCTGGAAGTGTTCCAGAATGGGTTGGACAGGGCTTGGAGCAACCTGGGATAGTGGAAGTGTCCTTACCCATGGCAGGGATGGAACTGGGTCATCTTATAGTCTCTTCCAACCCAAACCATTCTGTGCTTGTATGATTTTTAACTCAGCATCTAACCTGGGTTTGATCCATAGCCTAAGGAATTTAGAAGGTTTTCTACAGTGCTAAAGCAGATGTCAGTTCACTCTGTGGCCATATTACTTTTCCATTTAAAAATACAAATAACTGTATTAAACATTATACATGACTTGAACAGCTGCTGATTAGAGTTCTCTATTAAGTAGCAGAAGTAATTACATACAAATACTGAATTAGCTGGACCAGCCAGAAAAATCAAAGCCACAAAAGAGTTTCTTTAATCTTTCCAGAGATGCATTTGTAGCTTTGCCCAATTTCAGAGATACAAGTCAGTTCCACAGCAGAGAGCCAAGAGTGGAAGGAAATTTTGGGAGTTGGCCACTGGGGAGAAGGATCTCTCAGGAACTCCCTGATTCACACATGGGCAGCGCTTAAATATTTAAATTATGATGCAGCACTGCCAAATCTTATGCAGCAGCAGTAAGTTCCAGCAGCAGAGGAACTGGTGTTTGCCACTAATGTGGTGTGAGCTGTAAACAGAATGATTTTTCTAACTAAGAATCCATTTCATTTGCATCTCATGTTTCCAGTTTGCTCCTGAACTTCCTTGGAGTTGGGATTTAAGGTGCAGTGGTGTTCTGTTGCTGTAAAAAGAGTTATTGGGTAATAGGAAGTGGCTGTCCCTGGTTTGGTTCATCATCCTTCTTTCCAGCTCAAATCCATCCCAAAACATGACGTTCTCCAGGGGTCTATGTATAGAATTACAAAGCTACAAATTCAAGAGTGAAAAAACCACCATCTCCTTCCAAAGCTGCAATGACCCTGTGAGAAAATGCCCCCGTGTTTAAGATTAACCATTGCACATAATCAGAAAAGTGGTTTTAAATACCTGCAGGATCCTGGAGCTGCTGATTCCCATCACTGACCGGCTCTGTGACAAGGGCCAGGGCAAGGTGAGCCCGGTGTACTCGGCGCTGTACGGAGGACACGGGGAGTGCCTGGAAATGCTGCTCACACAGGGCTTCAGCCCAGATGCTCAGGAATGCCTGGACTTCGACTGCATGTCCCCCATGTGCATGGTCTTCCAAAAGCAGTAGGCAAACCTCTCCTGTTTTGAAGTTATTCATAATTCTGTTTGCTTTAATTAACTTTAAATGTGTAGTTTTTCACCTTCCTCCCTCGCCTGCCATCTATTGTTAATATTTTTCCAGAATTCCAGTGTGTTCCCCCTTTGCAGACAATTCCTCATTAATATTCCTCCTTGGGAATATTAGTGTGAAGTCCTGGAAATGTGACTCATTGCTGCACTAAAGGAAACCTTGTCAAAAACAGCTTTTGAGTCCTCTCAGATTTTAACAGATGATTTCTTTGTAGGTGGATTGAAATTTATTTCTGGCGTAGGTGCTGCCATTTAAATTAATGAGGTTTGTTGGTAGTGAGTTTAGTTTGTGTCCTGCTTCTGGGAAGCTGCCTTTAAAAATCCTTGGACAGCAATTTTCCCTTTCTGTCCTGGTGTTGTTTTAAAATAATAAATAATTTAGGAAGGGATGCAGTGCAGGTGATTGCTCTGGTGAAGTCACTACTTCAGTGGAGCAATGTGCTATCTAATCGCTAAAAGGCAGCACCAGTCACCGTCTCAGTCCTTAATCCTGTTACCTGGGTGATGATGAAAGGAATTTAATAAAAGCATTTTAAAATGTTTTATTGCAGGCAGATGTCAAAGGTGCTGGGTACTTTCTGAGGGAAGGCTCATGGGATGCCCTGTTCCTTCTCCTGCTCACAGGTATTATCAGTTCATCGATGTTCTGCTGAAGTATGGGATCACCCTGCGTGGGATTAACTTGGCACACTGCCTGTGCCATAAGAAGTTTGCTCTGTTCCGGCGCTTCCTGAGGCTGGGCTGTTCCCTGCCGTCGGGGGAGGAATTAAAAGACTTCATCCACTACAGCAGCACGGTGCACAAGGAATACAAGGAATGGCTGCCCTCCCTCCTCCTGGCTGGCTTCAACCCCGTGAATTTCTTGTGCAGGTTCTGGTGAGCAGGACTTTTATTTCCTTTATTTACTTCAACATCCCATGCTGATGTGCAAAGCTGCTGCTGAAGGAGGGCTTTCACAGGATGGCCCTTGATAATCAGTTACCACCATCAGGAACGGGAGGGGTTGTGGAAAGTCTGAAATAAATCATTCACACGTCACGTCTGGAGGCAGTAAAACAGTTTTTTTTCAGGAAGAAAGCCAGATTGGGAATTGCTTTCCTCTAAGACAGAAATAAAGCATCACTTCCTAAATTTAAATCGAACATCTCTAATTAACCCCCAAATTCAGCTGCAGATTGTGTGTGTAATACTTTAATGCAGCCATGGTCAGAAGAAATTCCAATGGGAGAAATAGGTCAGGAGGGATGGGAAGCAAATGGGAAGTGAAGCTGGGCCAAGGCTGGGAGGAGAGGAAACGGATGCAGTTTGAGACTTTTGTTTAACACAATGTGGCAAAAATTCCAGTCAGATTTTTTTTATTATTATTGTTATTGAAGTTTTTCCATATATAAATAACAGCTTGGTGATGTTTGATATTTCATTGGGCACTTCAAGATTTAAATTAGAGTTATGAAATATTTGTATTTTCTGTAGTAAGCACACTACAAGTTTGCAGCTCAGTGACTGAACACATCTCACTGTCCATCACATGTGATGCTTTTTGGTCTTTTATTCTGTAATCTACAAATGCTTCTAAAAGATATTTTATGGGAGTCTTTGTTACACAGGATTTTCTCCATGAGTGAGGATGTCCTTAATTTCATCCTGGAGTTTGTGAATTGGAGCAGACTTCCTCCAATTGTGGAGCAACACTTTTCCCAATACAAGGAGCAGTTCACTTGGAATTCCAAGAGCCATTTTGGTAAGGAATACAGGCAGGAAAATAATGTCTCCATGTATCCAGCTTCCAGACTGCAGGTGGGGAGATTTAGGAGAAGATGACAGTATGATTTAGTTACGTTTCATTTTTCTAATTTGATTCCTATTTCCAACAAAGCATCTGTCCTGTTTTGTAAACACATTATTTTCAGTAATGAAATACAAACCATAAAAATCAAACATAATCAAAATGTGACCAGCCAAAAATATTCAGTTGGTTGTGCAGGAATTTTTGATAGTTCAGCCTCCAGAAAAGCAGGTCATGTGTTATGTGACTGAAAAAATGCACTTAGGTGTCTTTGTTAATGATTCCTTTCAAAGAAAATTCTTCTTTAAAAGGGTCTGTAATAATTTCTAAGTTGTCCACGTGATAATGTCATTTAATAATACTTCCTTTAGGATGTTTGATGCTAATGAGGGTTAAAAAAAAACAAAAGTGGGGGCTTATCTGGAAAATTGAGATTTTCTCTCTTTATTTCCATTTTGTTAGTAAATCTATTTTTGCAGTAAGAGCTGCAGTGTGTTTGACTTGTGTTGTTTGGCTCTCTTTTCCAGCCTTCCTCCCTCCCCTGTCCCACCTGTGCCGCCTGGAGATCCGGGCCCTGCTGGGGAGCGAGCGGCTGCGCTCGGAGCGTGCCGTGCAGGAGCTGCCGCTGCCCGCCTGCCTGCAGGACTACCTGCTCTACCTGGATGTGCTGAGAGCCAGCTCTGTCCCACACCTGCAGGATTCTCCAGAGCAGGGACAGCAGGCAGCTCCTGCAGGCCAGCCCAAGGCTGAGGCTTCGGAAGAGGGACTCCAGTAACACCAGTGCCCGTGGCCAGACTGCGCAGCTGCAGGTTTTGTAACGGGAATCAGGAGCTGCTGTCAATAGCTGTTGGAATCATTCTGTAGTTTTATACTACCTCTAGAAAGTTCCTGTGAGTTCTATGCTTTACTTGTTTCAAATCTGTTGTAAGCTTTTCAAGCTAACGTTTTCTGGGTTTTTTTACCTCTTGGGGAGTAAAATTAGCTTGTTCAGTGAACACAGCTTACAGAGTAGTCACAATCTGTCAGTTGACACTTTATTGCAAATACAGCATTTACCGAATGAAACCATCTGAAAGTCAAGGAACACAATCTTGTATCATTGTTACGAGTTGTGTTGGGGAGGGATGGAGCTGAACCAGAGAAAGGGAAATTACATATGAAAGGAGATTGTTTGCTGAAGGAGCAGTGATTTTTTTTTTTTTCCCCTTCTCTTGGTGTCAATATTTGGCAGAATGTCAGAGTTGGAGGCTCGGGGCCTGTGCCCAGCCCCTCCCCTTGTGTAGCCCCCAGGCAAGGCAGGAAATGTCCCAGCAAAATCCCTGCTGTGGTGAAGTGCAAGAGGCACTATTCCTCTGCTGTTCCTGAGGCCTGGTGACAGAGCTGGGGCAGGGACACCTTGGGAAGACAGCAGGGTCTCTTCCACTGGGAAAGCCCTTGTCCTGCAGAGGTGAATGTGGTGCTGCCAGGATCACTGGTAGTAGATGCTGAAGGCGTGGAGGATGTACAGGAAGGTTGTGAGGAAGGCGAAGAACTGCACAAAGAGAAGAAGAAGAAGGGTCAGCTGGCAGAGTCAAACCCCATCTCCTCCCAGCCTCAAAGGAGAGGCAAAGCCTCAGCTTCTCCCACGATCCAGCCAGGTCAGGCTGTCTGCGAACTGGTGGATTGAGAAGCCAACCCACAGAGGTGAGGAGCTGCAGCTGTGCCCAGCGTTGGGTGGCTGTGCTGTGGCCTCTCCAGGGGGAGCTGTGTGCCCTGCAGGCTGCTGTGCACTCACCGAGGCAGCGCAGTTGAGCTGGTAGTTGAGTGGCGCGTTGGTGCCGAACTCAGAGTTGATGGTGGCGTTGGCCTGCAGGACAGCGGCGCTCATGTACAGGATGGCCGTGGCGCCGTGGTACAAACTGTCCTGCAAAACACGGCAGGGCTCGCTCTCTTAGTGCCTGGATGGGGCTGGCACCGAGCCCTGCCAGGCAGTGGTTGCACAGCAGAGCTCTCCTGGATGAGGCAAAAGCTGGAAAGGGTTGGTGGGTCACCAGCCATGCTGGTCCTGCACCAACATCTGCCCGTGTTCTATCCCCTCCTTACCAGCACTTTCCAGTTCTCGCTGTTCCTGTGGAAGCCGAGGAGGTAACTTAGGAGGAGCAGCAGGGAGATGAGGCAGGAGGTGAGGGACACGTACATCACCCATCCCTGCAGCAGCGGTAAGGACACCGAGGTAGCAGCCACGAGGATCCACACCCAGGTCCCGCAGACCTGCCGGGGACAAGCAGGCACCTCTGATGAGTCACACAAGGAAAAGCTCTTTTCCTTCCCAGTTCTCTCCTCGCCTCCCTCCTGCATCTTTCCCAGAGCATCCCAGCGTGACAGCAAGCGAGCTGGCAGCGCTGTCCCTGGACACTCATGGGAAATGAGTGTTCACACAAAAAGGAAAGGTTTGCTGTCACCTTGCACACAAGGAAATGTCTCACCCTGAGGGATTTGGTGGAGAAGCCAGAAAACATGCTTTTATCAGAGAAAAATGAATGGTTGCCTCAACCCAGCCCTGCCCGCTCGTAAATCTCAGCACGAGGAAGTCTCCTCTCAGCTCCACACACCGGCCTGGAGTGTGTCGCTCGCTCTGGATCCACTCAAAATATTCAGTGAGCACAGAAAGCACATGGGGTTATCGGGATGAGCCCTATGCCATCCCAGCTGAGGTGGGTGAAACCCTGGGATTGCAGCAGGGAGCTGAGCCCGCTGCCACGGGCAGGGATCATGCCTGTGGAGCACAGGGAGTGGGGGTTGCCAGCCCAGTGCTCCATGACAAAGTACACCAGCTGCTATCTTGGCCAGTCCCACTGGATGCCCTCTGGACCCAGAAGCAATTGAGAGAATCATGGAATCACACATTACAAGACACCCAATTGTCTTCAACGCCTGGAACGACTTGATATAGAGAATAAAATTCCCGTGATTTTCCAAGCCATTTCTACACATTAACAAGAGCTGCTCATCTGCCCTGGGTGAGCCAGCAGCTCTCCAGCCTCTCCCAGCGCTGCGGCACCCAGTGACCCTCACGCAGGCTGCGATGGAGCTGAGTGCACCTCGTCCTCAAGCTGTCCCTAAAAACCCCGTCAGGAATACTTTGTGCATTCAGAAGCTCCAAGACAAGCTGCCACTCCCCAGAGCTGCTGCCTTCAGGATGGTTTCGGGGCATTCAAGCCAGGAGCGGGTGCCGGCAGGCAGCGCAGCGAGGCATACTCACGATCTCCGGCAGGATGAAGGCGTAGGGGATGGTTTTGAAGACGGCGGGTCCGGAGGGCAGGGCAGGCTGCGTGGAGGCTGCAGGGGGACCCACCGAGGCCATCTCTCCTCCGATGACACCGCTCCGCTTGGCTCCGCTGGCACCCGCCTGTCCCGCGCCGCTCCCGTGCGGGATTTAAGGGACACGCCCGCGGCACGTAAGCACAGGAACCGGCCCGGGCTGGCACCGCGCCGCTGGCCCGGCCCGGCCCGACCAGCCCCTGGCACCGCCGGAGGCTGCGGAGGCTTTGTGCACCCCGGGATGCGACAGGGAGATGGGACAGCGGGACCTCGACCCCACTACGCACCTATGCAAGGGAAAAGCAAAAAAGCTCCCTACACCTTGCCGGGACAGAAATGTTTCCTGCGAACAGTTGTCCTTGGCACATTTCCAAGCCTGAAATATTTTTGCTTCCACTGTTGTTGCCTCCTCCCCTTTCTGTTCAGGAGACGTCAGACCCCTCCACGCCCTCCAGGCACATCCAACCTTCAGAAATTCAGGTCAATTTTACAAACACGCCGGGAGGGTTTGGCAGCGTGCTCCCAAGTGCCCAGTAAGGTTTGAAGGAGAGCTGCAGGAATTCCTGCCTCCTGGCAAGTGCCTTTTGGATTCGGGAAGCACTTGCTGGCTCATCCAGTGCACTGTGCCTGGCCCCAGAACACCCAGATAAGGGGTGGGATGAAAGGCTGGTGGCCTGGTGGCCCAGAGAAGACAGAATGATCTCATTAACTCGGGCAGGGAGAAGACACTGTGCCAATGAGATATCTGCTAGGTGAGCCAGGTGATGCCCCAGGAACTCAGCTTCTATGCCAAGCTGTTGCAACACAGAGCAAAGATCAAATGCATGGCTCTTCTCTGAGCCCCTCCTAGGCTGGAAGAAGTGTTCTGTGGTATTTCTGGAGGCTCCAGTTCACAGATACTCCAGTGGGAGCTGCTTTTTGGCTCCATGCAGTGAACTGTCAAAAATCTTGTTTTAAATCTCACCAGACAAAACTGAGCCTGAGCTTAAATCCCTGTATGACTTAGTGGAAATGTCCCCCATTGGCCTACAGGAAGCATCCAGATGCTCCAGCACCAAGAGAAAGTGGATTAATCACTTCCCTCTGGGCAGTACACAGAGCCTGTGGCCACAAGGCACTCAGGGATCAGCAGAGGAAATAATCCTGGGGAAATGCAGCATTCCCAGGATTCCCACCAGCTGCTGTTTGTGTTGGGTCAGGCACATTTCTGGGAGTCACCCAGCCTTCTCTTGAATGGGGGAGAACAGGCAGAGTCTAAAAACAGAGCAACCTGCTGGCCACTGGTTGGGCAAGAGAGGATTCTCCCCCTGAGCTGGCTGCCCTTGCTCAGCAGCATTCTTAAAGATCCCTGCTCTTCTCCTTCCCTGCTCCCAGGCTGCTGGGGGACTGGCACAAAGAGCCTTTTGTTCACCCTGATTAAAACAACTCTGGAAATTAATTGGAAGCTGCAGGAGAGGAGAAAAAGGCAAAAAATGACACCTGACATAGGTACAACAGCCTTGTTTAACACTGCAAAATTAAAAAATTTAAAGTACAATTTCCAGCAGATAAATGGATAAAATCATTTTAATTTCTCTCAAAATCTTAATTGTGCAAAAAATATCCATTACAATTCAGATCCTACACAATCTCTTTGGTAAGAATTTAATTTTACTGTTACCATGTCCTTTCGAAGAGCCTGAATTGTTCATTCTCCAGGATTGTCTCCCCTCACTTCTCCTAAGAAATCATAGGCCAGCTCTGAGATGTCAAAGGCTCTGTGGGTACTCTCTGATGACAGCAGGTACTCCAGTGCACCCTCCTTCTCCTGGCTCCTTTTCAGGAAGTCATGGATCACCTTCCAGCGGGACAATTCCACCTCCTCCTCAGCCCATTCATAGCTGGGCAGGAAGGTGGAGCAGAGCAGAGGGAACACGGAGTCGTGGTACACCAGGACAAACACAGACTTCAGGAATTCTTGATCTCTCTGCAGAGAAGAGTGTTTGAAAACACTCCAGTGCTAACACATGGTGTTTGCCAAGCACTTTTCCAAAGTCATGTACATGGGAGACAAACCCAAACAACTCACTCCCAGTTCCCAGGAAAACCATGCGAAGAGATTTGACCTTCCTAAACACACATCTGTTATCTCGGATAAGCCTGCAGCATATCAACAAACCTGAACTCTGCCAGCCTTCCCACAAGCTATAGGCATTGAGAGCCCTTTGCTGGGGGGTATTTCTATTTCCTAAAAGCAGTGCCACATCCTCCCTGCCCTGGAAGCCCAAACTCCTCTCATTTCCCTGCTGTCCTGGGCAGAGCGTGGCTCCAATCCCACTCCTTGGAGCCAGAGGTGATGCTGCCCCTGGGCACTGTTGTCCCCCTCTTTTTGTGACCTGTAAAGATCAGCTTGGGAAACCCAGGGACAGATCCTAGCCCCAGGAGAGCATTTCACAGCTCAGCCCCACAGAACCACTCGAGGTGGGGAGCATTCAGCAGGCAGCAATCCTCCCCTGGGAGTGGCACATGCCAGTCAGGTAGAACTGGATGGTTCTGGGAGCCCAGGGAGTTGCCAATTCCGTGAGCAGATCTGCTTCCCTTCTGGATGAGCAGCCCTGAAGAAGCTGCTGTGACTCAGTGGGTGTTTGTTCTGTGTAAACCCAGAACCAATTGTGCATCAATTCAGGGAATGAAACATCTCACTGCTGCTCCCAGCAAATCTAGCTCTGACATCCCATTCATTCCCTGCAGCTGCTCTCTGTCTGGGGCACAGGAGGCAGGACAAGGTGTGGGTGAGCCCAGGGACAGCCAGGTCAGTTCTCCAGCTGTGTATGTGCCAAAGCGTGGGATTACAACTGTCTGAGGTAGGGAGATCTGAGGAATCTGGGGGGCTTTTCCCAGGCCCACTGTGGGAGGACTGAAGCTCAGAGTTTGGAGGAGAGAAGATAATTTTGTGGGCATATACAGCCCCTTTTGTATCCATGGAAAGCTTTTACCAGCTCACTGCTGGAAGCACATCAGGGAGCCACACTCTGGGTACCAACCTGCAACAGGTTCACTCCTAACAACACTGAAGTCAAAAGTTACAAGTTAGTTTTCTTCCCGGTTTACTGTTATAAATCTGGGTGAGAAATGTTAAGAACTGCATTTAAATATCTCTTTTTTTTCTAAAGAGATGTACAGTAAGAAGAAAAGCTAAGCAGCAATTGCACTGGAAGGGAGCAGCTAGTTGGAATTACCCTGAATATATGGAATGAAAAACCTGTAGTTTGTTACCTTCTCAATTCTCTTCAATGTTCTTTCTTTGTCTGCCCAGGCACTCTAAAATGAAATGTGAAATCAGACCAAGGCTGTGGAGAGCTTTGTCCTCTCCCAGGACTGAAAAAAAGCTCAAATTTTGCCTGGAAATCTTGACAAGGTAACGTACCCGAAGTGCATCCATCAGGTCTGGCTGGTCCAGGAGTTGAGGGAAAGTTGCTAGAACCGGATTACAGATCAAGTCTGAAACAGAAAACAAACACATTCAAGGCTAAGGAAGAACCAGGATGGTTTTCAGAATATTGGCAGGTATTCAGCACATCCCCTCCTGTCACATTATTCCAAAGGGAAAATGAGCTGTAACAGTTCTCCAGAGCAGGAAAGGTGGGAGAACTCTCTAAAACCTGTTGTGACTTCAGCCAGTTCTCTCTGGCTGAGAGAGTTCAGCTAGGAGAGGAGACACAAACCCCAGTGCTGTGCATTGGGAACGCAGCAAACACGAGCCCTTCCCAATTTACCTGCCAGGGCTGTTTTCCCTAATTTCTGCACCTGTCTTTTTTTATACACAGCTGCAATTGTACTGCTTGCTTTGGATGTTATTCATGAACACACCTGGGTTCCACCTCAGCCTGGTGTGTGTGGTGCGGCATTTTAGGAGAACAGTGAATTTTCCCAGTTTTCCCAATGGAGCACAGGCGTCTCCTGGTGCTTTTTTGGGGTCACTTCCATGAGAAATCCCTCTGCTCCTGTCATTATTTTAATTGATGAGACTGTGGATAAGATTCCAAGTAACAGAGAGCAGGATTTTGTCTGTTTTCCTTACCGTGTGATTTCAAATATTGAATGTACACTCGTTTCTTCACCTTAGAGCTGAAGGGAAGTTTGGTAAACACGAAGCATTTACTAATGCCAAAACAATTTGGGGAAGAGAGCCAGGACTGATGACTTCTGGGAAGTAGAACAGACATTTTCACTTGTCTGTTCCTAATGTGATGGTGAGTTTTGAAATAACAGAAATCTTCTTTAGTTGCACAGCTACCAGAACAACTTTTGGGATAAAGCCCTTCAATGATTTCAAATGAAGTCTGAATCTGAAGGGATGCAGTTTAACTCCAGGAGAGCTTTTCAGCCTGATCTGCTGTCCCAGATTATGAAGATTAAATCAGGTAAGTGTGGCAGCTCTCACCTATAGAAATTCATATGTAGTACAGTTAAGAAATGTATTTTTTCCTTATTTCAAGTTGGTTTTAAAATGGAGAAGGCTATAAACTAGTTCTGCTGAATAATCAGACACTGAGTTCCAAAATCAGAATTTTCCAACTTCTGTCTGTCTACTGTCAGTAAGTAAACAATAATTTAAAAGTAAAACTAAAGAGGCTAACTTTGCCAGAGTGCCAGAAACATCTCTAATCAAAAGGAAACTTTGGAGAGAGTCATTCCCTGGATGAACCTGACCTTCCTGCAGTGCTCACCTGTGCTTTGCATGCTCATCCTGTCCTTCAGGAGGGCATCTCCAAGGATTTGCCGATAAAACACCAGGAGATGGATGTAGCACATGCCCCCAATTAATGTTTCAGGCAGAAAACTGTTGGGAAAGTAGGGGAAAGCAGTTGAGCAGTATTGCAAACACTGCAGGTTTCTCCAGGCTGTCTGGAACACTTTTTTGTTTTATGGAAGCACAAGGACTCACTTCAGGATGTCTTTTGAGTGCATGCTTGGTGACTTCACTTTCACCAGAAGCACAGGCTGTTTCCTGAGGCTCATAAACTGCTGGAAAACTCCAGAGCCTGCTGCAGGAATAAACAGCCCAGATTGAAGCAGTCAGTTTGAAACAACAGCAATGATTATATTACAAAATATATTACAAAAATGGGCATTTCAGTGGCTTGAGAACTCTTCTGAGTTTAGTTAGCCTGGCACCACCCAGCTCCCCACAGCCAATGCAAAAGCAGATAAATAATGAAATACATGCAAAACCAGAACACACTATAAACCCCAACCAGGCTGGAGGAGATGATCACATTATTGTGTTTATATTGTATTGAAAAGAAACCGCACCTCTCCTTGATATTGATGGGTCAACCTCAACACCTCTCTCATAGGGAGTTCCACCACTCAGGACCAGCTCATACATCCTGTCAATAAAGACAAATTTGAAGCCTCCATGATATTGGGAATTCAGCTATTTTTGGAATTCAATTATACTGGGAGGTTAATTATTTTAAAAGACATTAACAACATTGTTTCTTTTCCACAGCCCAAATATTTTTCTTGCATGGAATTTAGCAATTGTTTCACTAAAATTATTTTGAGGACTCATCACTTCAACAATTTAAATCTTCCATATTTAAAATTTGCTAAAGAATAATGTAACTCCAGAGTAAATCACTGCTGAAATAAGCACAAAATTTAATCTGTAATACCATGTTTACTTCATGAAATAGTAGAAAAATATTTTTAAAATGAGACTTAGAAAAAATTGAGAGACTTCTAGAAAAGCAGAGGTGTCCTGTAGGTATTTTTTTGTGCTGTTACACAGATACATTCAGAATATATATACACAATATATATATGTCCACCAATATTTGGTAAAAACCAAGTCTTGAAAGTCTGAGCTACAATGAATTATTTCTGTCAATAAACAGAAAGTTTTCCTACACTTAATTAAAATATATACATTTAATTATTCTTTGAGATGACTGGACCCACTAATCCAGCTGCAAAATACAATTCACACTCCAAGAGCAGTGAGAGATTCATTCACGACTCCTACCTGACTCCAGATCTAGGGAACCAGTCTCCCAATTTTCAAAAGGATAATGCAGCAAGGAAGAGCCAGAATCTTAAGAGACTGCTCTGGATGTCCCTTGCCCCAGCAGTGTGAAAGGTGAGATTTACTCTTAGTCTAAAACAAATATAAAATGTCTAAAATCTATGTGGAAATACAAGGAGAGCAGGAAAAGGCAGCAAACCCACTTGGAAGGAACAGGAATCCCACTGGAAGTGAACAGCTTCAGAAAGGCCCAGCCACAGCTCAGCTCTCCTCTTTCACCTGTTGACTAAAACAAAAAAAAAGAGAGAAATGTACATTATTTGAGCAGCTGACCCAGAATGAGTGACTCAACCACAATTAATAACTGTAACCACATCAAAATTGTTGTGGTTATGCCCCTTTTCCTCTTTCACCCTTGGGTGTTTAAAAATCACAATCTGCCTTCTCTGAGGGTACAGTAATTTCAAGAATATAAGCCGCACCTTTTTCATTGAAGAATCCAGC
>VRYO01001589.1:6382452-6423952 GCA_009812075.1 Sialia sialis
GTGAAATTACTGTAGTTTTTCTGGCTTTACCATCTATTGTCTCACTGCCTGTTGTGCTTTCCAGCAGCACATGCCAGATGGACAGGCTCTATCTGTGTAAACTGGAGCTGGAAACCACTGCCCATGCTGCTGAAACAGTTAAAATTTTAGTTTTCATACAGTACAGGGCATTAGCCTGAAATAAATCAGAGATGGAAAACTGCAGGAGTGAAGAGAGAACTAATCCATTGTGGTCCCATGGCATGGGATCTCTGGCACAGGGACACTCATGTCCATGAGTCACAGGGGCTTTTCTTTTCTCATCAGGGATATTCACCCATCAAAGAACCCCAGAATGGTTGGAAGGGATTTTAAGGATCATCTCATTCCACCCCCTGCCATGGGCAGGGACAACTTCCACCATCCCAGGGTGCTCCAAGCCTCATCCAGCCTGGCCTGGAACACTCCCAGGGATCCAGGGGCAGCCACAGCTGCTCTGGACACCCTGTGCCAGGGCCTCATGACCTTGTGAAAAAAGTCTTTCTCCATCTTCCCTGTAGCCTCCTTCCAGGTAATCCTATTCTCTAATCCTGTTCTCTAATGAGGGATATTCTCCAGTCCTATTCTCTAACCGGTTCCCTTTATAAACCTGCACTTGGAGCATTTTCCACGGCACCTCCCCACACTCACATTGCACTTGTAAGTGATGCCAAGCTCAAACAATATCCCAATGTCTGAAGACAGGGAGTTGGACCTGACAAAAGTGTCACCATCAAGCAAGCTGGGTAAGATGCCCATCACCTGATATAGAGAGTAAAAAGAAAATAAGTTAATGCACCTATAAAAAATAAAAAAATCCTGGATTTTTAAATGCCATCAATCACATCCCTCACTCAAGACAAGATCTGAGACCCAACCCCACTGCATATAAAAATGAGGGGAGAACCAATTCCAGACAAAAGCTTGCTCCTCTTACTGTCTTTCCATGGGGCACAGCTGTGCCACCAAGGAACACTTCAGTGACACTGAAGGAAGAAGCTGCAAACAGCCAGTGGCTGTGTCACCTACCCTTGCAGAAAAGGTCCAGGTTTGAGGATTTTTAGGCAGCCATGTAGCTCTCACTGTGTGGATGTTACTCAGCACCTAAAGAGGGGGGGGGGGGGAAAAGCTAAGGCAAGTTTTTCTGGAAAGCCCTGCTGCTTTCAGAAAATGCAGGGTTATCCCAGATGGATCCAACACTGCACACAACAAAAACACTTGGAAGAAAACTGCTGGATAATCAGGGCTGTATTTTTATAAAAAGCTGCTCTACACACACACAAAGGAACAGAGGATCAAGGAATCTGACCCAGGCCCTTCCCAGGAGACCAGCCCGGGAAACACTCATCACCAGGAACACAAAGGAGGCACAATGGCAGGTGGGGGACCCAAAATTAGGGAGTCAGAGAAACGGAGCTGCCGCCCCAGCCCCTCCCAGGGCAGCCCTGAGCCCCAGGGGCTGGGTGTCACCCTGAGCCAGGAGCAGCTCCCTGCCTCACCTCACACTGCTCAGGGCCATCTTGGGGCTGCACCTGATTCACCACGAGAGGGAGAAACCAGTCGAAGCTTTGTGGAGGAGCAAGGGTGGGAAGCAGGGCTGAGTGTGCTTGCCTGGCCATGTCCGATGCAGTCTGGCCTGTTTCATCATTAAATTTTATTCTGGGCCAGTGGGCTCAAACCAGATTGGTGTGAGCACAAATGAAGCAGCTTGGGAGGCAGGCTGTGTGTGTGTGTCTCTGAGAGAGACAGCTGGAGGAGCTGTCAGGAGCAGAACCTGAAGGATCCTGGAAGGATCCAGAGCTCCTGCAGTCATTTTTTGGGAAGCAGGCTCGTTCCTTACCCGGCTGCCATCGAAGAGGCAGAGCCGGACATGCCGGCTGAGGACCCGCACACCAGTTCCAGGCAGAGGGATCATCTTGCAGCTGCACAAAGTGACAATCAGGGACACTCTGGTGGGTCTAGAATGGATCTGAAACACAGCAGGAGGGTTAGACCTCCAGGGAATCATTTCGTGTTCATGGACTGAGGTGATTCTCCCAGCCACAAACCCTGCAGCAGGATTTCTTCAGAGCCTTTAGCTCTGCCCCAAGCATGTTTCAGTGGGCCAGACAGAAGGTCCTAGCAGAAAAAACATTCCAGAAATGGTGCAAATGAAGACATAATCATCAGCCAAAAGGAAAGAAAGCAGATTAGGTTTGTGTCCCTCTGCAATACTCACAGTGTTTCTCTCAGAGTTCCACACCAAATCTTTAAAAGCCAACTGGGATGGGGTAAGCTCAGGTTGCAAATAGAAACTTGCTCGAAACTCTTCACCTGCAACAAGAGCAAATTTAAAAGCTCTTAATTTTTCAAGTGGTCTTTATTGTGCCAAAAAGGACAACACCCAAGATTCATGCCCAGTTGAATATTTAACTAAACAAAACTATGAAATTATCTGCCATCAGCACTGTTTACTATTTGTGAGTGTTCTGAGGTGTTTCATCCCAAAAGCACAATAATTTAATTTTAAAAACAGAGAGACTAACAACACATGAGATATTGAACATATTGGGTGAAGAGATTACAAAAGACCTTTGAGAAAAAGGGAAGATTAAAAATTTTTAAAAATCATAATTTCCTGCAAAGTCAACAGGAACAAACTTCTGAAGAGGAAACTCTCTAAAATCATGAGGAAATTTGTCAGGATTTCACATTGATAAATTAAAATTTAAGGGGAAAAAAACCTTTTTAATACATTATTTAATGGGTCAAACATAGCCAGTTAGCCAATTAATTAAAATTAAGCAATACAGGGCTGGTGGCCAGGGTGAGAAAGCCACCACAGAGAATCCTGCCAGGTGAAATCCTTACCTTCCTGCAGGAGCTGAAAAAGCATGGATGGGCGGAATCCTGCAGGAACTGCCCCTGTGATGGTCAGCCCCTCCACAGTGTCATTCTAGCAAAAACAAATAAAAAAGGGATATTACTGTTTCTGCTGTTTAACAGCTGTTTTCATCCTAATTTACAGCTCTGTTTAGAGCCAGAAACTTGGGATATCAGTCACCTCCTCTGGGGCATTTCTGGCTACCAAAAATTCCCAAGGCAGAGATGTTGATTGAGAACAGTGGTGTGTGATATGGGACACAGTGTTTGGAAAAAGCACAATTTGTCTCCAAAATAAAGAGGATTGTGGCAGGTGAAGCTGCACTGTACAAGGGGCACCCACCTCTGCGATGGCTCTGACAGCACTCCAGTGGGAATCTGTTCTGGAAGAAGAAAACAGAGGGATTGCTAGTAAATCCTCACCTTGAAACAAAAATTTAACCTCTAAATATTGCTCTGTTTTCAAACAGGAGCTTCGTAACCATATCTGAGATGTTCCATTTACCTTTTTTTAATTTCAGTTCCATCTGCTGTTTCATCCACCACTTCTATGTGTTCTTCTGACTCCTCCTGGCTTTCTTCCTCTTCCTTAGGAACCTGGAATTCACATTTAAAATGGCAAAGGGCTTGATTTCTTCCCAGTTCTGTTCTTAAAAATGTCTTCTCCAACCACATGTAAGTTTAGAATAAATTAAGTAAGTTTAGAAAAGGAGATTGCCTTTCTGTGATGCAGAAAACGGTCCCACATTTACATGGACTCCCATTTCAGATACATTATTAAAACCCCAAATTGATCCACAGCAGCTTGGAGTCTTCAGAACTGACCTTTAGTGACGAAGATTCTGACTTTTATATTCCAGAAACTTGCCTGCCACAACTTCACAAAGCACAGAAATGCTGCTTTCAATGGCTATCTCCATCCCCATGGATAAAAACATGGGGTTATTTCCAAATAACTGGCTTTATTTCCAAACAGCACCCTGCACTGGGACCTAATTTGTGCAGATATATGAACATTAATCTATATAAAAGAACAGAGGTGAGATCAGGACAGCACACCAACCCCAAGGTAGGTCCTGGGAACGAGGCCTCTCTCGCCCTTGGAATTTTCAGCTACCCACCAGCCATCCGCCTTCTTGTCGTGTATGAGCAGGATTTCACCTTTCTTTGGTGTTGCAGGAAGAGACAGAGACAAAAAAAATATTAAAATTTAAAAGGACCCAACTCCAATTTCTCCCACAGCTGGCTGAATCCCAAAAGCACAGGATTTCTTTATAGTTACTCCTTAACTCAGAGTAAAAACCCTTTGCAGAGAGATATTTACCACAAATGTGAGATCCCCTTCCTGCTGGGCATCAAAGTTTCCAACAGCAACACATTCTCTAACATTGGGATCATCCAACAACTTCTCCTCATCATCTTCTTCAGTGTCTTCCTCCTCACTTTCTTCATCTTCACTCACCTCCTCTTCTTCATTTCCCTCTTCTGCACGAGGACTTTTCTGGTGTTCTTCACCCCTACTCAAAACAAATCAAATTATTTTTTAGTATCATTTCCACCATTATTACTATTATTATTATTATTATTATTACTACTACTATTATTATTATTATTCAGATACAGCATTTTCATTCCTGTGTTTTGCTCTCTGTCCTGAAGAAACTCCTCCAAACCTTATACTCCAGCCATAATCCAGCACCCTGCGAAAATCCCAGCAAGTCATCCATGACTTCTCTCTCTCCTGAGCACTTCTTTTTTAACCTTCTGTTATTTCCCAGCTAATTAAGGGGGTGAGAAAATGATTTTTCAAGGTCCATTCCTTTAAAAAAACAGGTTGCATTTTGTATGCTTAAGCTACTCACCCTGCATAGTTCTTTGTCACATTATCCTGATCCAGGACAAGAAAGAGTTTCTGCAGCTGCTGGGAAAGTTTTAGCAAAAGCTTCTCTTCCTCCTCCTTCCTCTGGCTGTAATTCCCCACAGGTGCGGGCTCATCAGCCTGACAGAGAACCCAACAAATACCCCAAAGAATCAAAATTCCCCAATAAATTGCTCAAAGAATCAAAGTTCCTCTATAAATTCAGTTTTCCAGACATGCTTACAATCTTTTCCCCATCAGGGGCTGCTGTCACTCCCTCTTTAGTGACAGTTTTCTCACTCTGGCAAGGTGAAATTCTCTGTTAAGTTTCCCCCTGAGACTTGGACAAAATAAAGCATTAAAGTGAGTTTTAAAATTATTTAAATGGATATAAAGAAATATAAATTGGAGAGATGGCAAGCAGGGACTGTGCAGTGTTCTTGTCCTGAGGCATCTAAAAGAGAGCACTGATTTTATTTAAACACTTTCTAAGGTGAATTTTGGAGAAAATCACAAATTAATCTCCATACTTACTTTTTTCAAAGCATGAAGAGCATTTGTATTCTCCTCCACCAATTTCTTCAGCTGTGTACATCTGCATTGAAAGCAAAACTGAAAGGTATCATTTTATGTGCAGGTTGAGAATTCCAAGCCCCAAGAAGCAGCATTTGACACAACCCAGAATAGCTGGGACTGGGATGGACCTCTGGAGCTCATCCAGTCCAACCCTAGTGCTCAGGCAGGTGACACAGGAATGCATCCAGGTGAGTTTGGGATGTCTCCAGAGAGGGAGATCTCCACACCCTCCCTGGGCAGCTCTTCCAGCTCTCTGCCACGCTCGTGTTCAAGTGGATCTTGTGTTTTAATTTATGGCCATTGCTGGGCACCACCAGAAACAGCCTGACACCATCCCCTTGGCAGCTGCCTTGGGGATATTTATACGGATTGGTGAAATCTTCCCTTCTCCAGACTGTCCTCAGCCCCAGAGGGCTGGGAAAGAGCCAGCCTGGAAAACAGGAGAGGGAAGGAGCTGGGAGAAAGGTGTACAACTGGGAGAGGAAAGGCACAGAGGGAACGATCCCTGCTGAGGGTGAGGGCAGGGCCCGGGTGGTGGGCTCGAGGGATGGGGTTCGGGATGGAGTTCGGGATGAGGTTTGGGACGGGGTCCGGGATCCCTCTCACCTCAGCCGAAGCTCCTCCCGCTGCCCGGGGGCCGCAGCCGCGCTCTCCGCCCGCAGCTCCTCCACCTGCACCAGGACACGGGCAGGTCAGGGACCGCGGGGGCGAGACAGCCCCGGTACCGACCCTGGTACAGCGCCAGTAATAACCCTGGTACCGACCCTGGAACAGCCCCGGTAAAACCCCGGTAGCGGTCCTGGTACATCCCTGGTAAAACCCTGGTAAAGGCCCTGGTACATCCCCAGTATAACGCTGGTACTGGCCTCGGTATATCCCCGGTATAACCCCGGTACCGGCCCTGGTATGACCCCGGTATAACCCTGGTACATCCCCGGTATAACCCCGGTGTCGGCCCCAGCAGAGCCCCGGTACATCCCCGGTACCGCCCCGGAAAAAGCGTAGTACATCCCTAGTAAAACCCCGGTACCAGCCCTGGTACAGCCCCGATATAACTCCGGTATTGGCCCTGGTACTGGCCCTGGCATACCCCCGGTACCGGCCCCGGCAGAGCCGCGGTACCTGCCCCAACAGCTCCCGGCTCCGGCGCTGCACCCGCTGGAGCGGCCCCCGCGCCCGCCGCTCCGCCATGGTCACCGGGCAACGGGACAGCCCCGGCGCCGGCGGATGACGGGCCCGGGGCGGGGCCGGGCGCTCCGCGCTCCCCTGCCGGCAGCGGAGCTCCGGAACCGAGAGCACCGAGCTGGGGTTCAGTGCTCCCCGTCTGGAATCAGAGCAGGCGCGCGTGGAAGCACCTCTGGACACCGTTCGGTCCGGTGGCAGCATCGCTGCGTTTGGGAGAGAGCGCCAAGAGCAAGGCCAAACCTCAAGGGGCTCTGCAGTGCTTCTTCTGCCCCATAGATTTTAGAACTCAATAACACAACCTGCAATGAATCTCCCAGCGCTCCTTCTCCTGGAATTTCCTAGCAATGAGAAGAAGGAATTTGCTACAGCTACCTTCCCAATTCCTTATCCAAAGTGCCAGGAGGAATTCTTAACCTTTATTTCATTTGTTTGCTCACCCAGCCGACGCATGATCTCTTTCGCCACTTAATTGTCCCCATGCACAGCCATAATGGGACTTGTTACATGTGCCCCTAAGGCACGTTTCCACATTTATTCCAGAAATAAACACCCAGGAGCACCATGCGATGACTTTTGCTAGTTTATTGTGTTGGCAGCGCTTCCCGGCAAGGGCAGAGCGGCAAGCTTAGAGCTGGACAAGCGCAGACAACCCTTTGAAATATGGAAACCTCGGAATCACAGAATCACTGAGGTTAGAAAATACCTCCGAGATCATCGAGTGCAACCCGTGATGGATCCCCACCTTGTCACCCGTCCCAGAGCACTGAGTGCCATGTCCAGCTGTTCGTTGGACACCTCCAGGGATGGACACTCCAAACCTCCCCGGGAAGCCCACTCCAGGTTTGGGAACGTGGCTTGCAAATCCTCAGTTCTTTGTTGGATTAGTGTGACACAGTTTGAGATCGTTGCTTCCATATCCTCGGTTCTTTCTATGGTTAGTCTGACACAGTTTGAGATCTTGCCGTGTGAAGGGCAGAAGTCCTGCTATTCCAGGGATGCTGTCCAGCCAGCAGCACTACTATTCCAAGGATGCTATCCTTCCCCAGAAGCGCTGCTATTCCAAGGATGCTGTTCTCTCTGCCCGCACTGCTATCCCAGAGATGCCGTCCTTCCGCAGCAGCGCTCCACCCGTCTCCAGCGGCTCACGCAGCGCCCACCGCAGCCGCCGGAGGAGCCCCGCGGATCCCGCTGCCAGCTCCGGCGGCAGGCCGGCAGAGCTCAGGCCGCCTCCAGCTTCTCCTGCGCGGCGGCGAGGCGGCGCTGGAGGTAGCGCTGCCGCCAGCGCAGGAAGCGGCGGCGCGCCCGGCCCGCCTGCCAGCCCACCACCACGCCGGCGGCGAAGGCGGCCAGCAGCGCCCAGCGCACCACCCGCGGCCGCAGCGCCTCCAGCACCATCCCGGCCCCGCCGCCGAGCCCCGAGCCCGGCACCTCCTCCCGCTTCCGCCGCCGCGGGGGCGGGACCGGCCCCGTTAAAGGCGGCGGGGCCGGGGAGGCGCCCCGTCCGCCTGCGCCATGGCCGAGGCGGCGGTGCAGGTACCGCTGAGCGCCGGCTGTTTCTTACCCCAACTCCGGGAGCTTTCCCCAAAGCTCCTCACACGCTGCCTTGTGTTCCCCCCAGGATCTCCTGCTGGCAGCAGCGTTTGTCTCCGATGCGCAGTACAACAGGAATATTCCTTTCAAGACCTCTCCCGAGGCGGTCAGGTAAGGAGGGATGCGCCCCTCGCTCCAAACGCACCTGTGGAGAGCCAAACTCAGCAAACAGCAACAGCCAGAAAAATCTGCAGTGTTAGCACTCCACGAGGGTGGATGTGTGGGGTGCCAAAAACTGGACTTAAGCTCAGCCTGTCTGTGTGTTGGGAATGGGTGATGACATTAAAAAGTTGTGGTTTTCTGGAGAGGAGAAAATAAAATTAACGTAAAGTCTTCCGAACCTCTGTGGGAATGAAGGGTTTGGGAGGCTGGGTCAGCCCTCAGCTGTGTGGAAGGTGCTGGAGCAGCAGAACCAGGTGGGTGCATAGCTAAATATTTATTGTTTACTGTAATAAATGTATTGTATAATAAATATTCTGTTATTTAACCCTGCTCTAACAGACAGCATAGTATCCATCAGCCCTGAGACTGATTTGGAAACAAATTGCCAAATTCCTTGCTGGCAAAAAAGTTTGTTTGTGACAGCAAGTGCTGTTCTTCCAGGACACATTTGAGGATGTGCCCTGTAGCCTTTATTTGTGGTGCCTGTGCCTTCTTCCTCCAGGCTCTATCGCCTCTATAACCACTGGATGATGCGAACAGCCACCTACTTCTTCATCTTCCTCAACCTGTCCCTTGCCCTGTTTGAGGAACCTGCTGTGTATCCTCTCCCCTTCCTGGTGAGTTTGTGGTGTAGGAGCAGCAAATGTAGCTGCTGGAGCCAGCAAGGGCTACTTGATTCAAGGTGGTTGTCAGAGGTGCCAAGAGGCTGTGGAGGGGGATGTTTTTGGGGATCTCTTTGGTTCTCTGCTCTGGTGAGACCCTACCTGGAGTCCAGCGCTGGGTCCCCAGCACAGGAAGGACATGGAAAGTTGGAGTGAGTCCAGAGGAGGCCACCAAGTTGATCAGAGGGATGGAACAGCTCTGCTGTGAGGAAAAGCTGGGAGTCTTGGGATTGTTCAGCCTGGGGAAGCTTCAGAGTCACCTAGTTGGCTCTTTCAATACTTGAAATAGCCACCAAGATGGAAATAGCCTATTTCCAAGGGCCTGGAGTGCCAGGACAAAGGGGAATGGCTTCCCACTGCCAAAGGGCAGGATTGGATGGGATATTGGAAAGAAATTATCCCCTGTGAGGGTGGTGAAGCCCTGGCACAGGATGCCCAGAGAAGCTGTGGTTGCTCCATCCCTGGGAGTGTTCCAGGCCAGGTTGGACAGAGCTTGGAGCAGCCTGGAGTAGTGAAAGGTGGCAGGGTATGGAGTGGGATCATCTTTAAGGTCCTCTTCAACCCAAATGGTTGTGATTTTAAAATTCTGTGATCTGTTTGAAATGGGGACCAAAAAGGTGCAGGAGATGGCCAGGGAGCCATTGGCTATAGGAGCCATTGTGGCCACCAGCAATGGCTTATGTGACTGTGGACAAATTCATGTTGCTGTTCTCCATCTCAGAGACCAATTCCAGCCTTCTTTGGGACTCAAGTCCTCATGTGTGAGAGCAGAAGCCAAGTTTTACTTTAAGCCAGACTTCTCTGCAGCCTTTATTTGTCCTGCACCAGTGTGATTGTGAAAGAGGTACTCCTTGAATCCTAAGCAAACAGACTTGCTGGCTCTGTGGCAGGGAATTCCACAAAAGGAAGCCTGAAAATACTGCTCTGCCCGGTTTTTATGGTGCAAAAAGGAACATTGCAGCTGCTGGTGGTGCTGGCTGAGCCCTGCTCTCTCTGCAGGCCACGTCAGTGCTGGAGGTGCTGTGCCTGCTGGTGTTCCTGGGCCGGCTGACGCACTTTGCCAAAGTCACCCTGCACGGTGTCTTCTGGAAGGACACCAAGAACATCTGCATCATGGTGGCAATCCTGGTGAGTTGGGCTCAAGGGAAGTGAGGTGTTTTTTTTTTTTCCCTCATGTTGCTTTCCAGACCTAGCACACATGAACCACAGCCAAACCAGCTCTCACAAACCTGTTGTGTGTGCACCTCTCCTGTATCAACAAACGCTGTTTGCTGTCGAGGGACATTCCAGCATTAATTCTGGGAGCTTCCCTTTCTCATGCAGTTATCCCTGACAGACCTGGCTGTATATGGGGCCCTCAGGCTGTATGGGGTGAGGAGCATCCGATGGTCAAGGATTGTGAGGCCAGTCTTCCTCATCAACTTTGCAGAGAGTCGCCAGGTAAGGAAAAGGTCTGGTGGCATGTACAAAGTTCTGCTGCTTTCCACAGTCCAGGGGATTTAGCAGAAAGGTTTTCTGACAGCATTTAGGGTCCTGTGAGAGAAGGTTTTGTTTCAGAAATGGCCTGAAGCAATAAGGCGGGCACAAGGGTGGATTCACTCAGCGTTTCTCCCTGAGTCAGGGACCAGGTTACTGATTTCTGGAAGTCTCCTGGGTAAACAAGTGTCATGCTGTGCAGATTTGGACTCTGATTCCCCTCAGCATGGGGAGATCTTTGTCCTGCTGCCCAAGACTGGTCTGGTGCTGACTAACAAATGACTAAACTGTGCTGTGGAGGCCTGGTGGGAGGCAGCAGCTCAGCATTTGGGCTCAGAGTGTGTTTTGTGGCCTGGAGTGATGGATTTGTGTCCCTGACTGGTTCCCTGCAGCAAAAACATCTCAGCAGTGCCCTGGGGCCCTCTGTCCCTTGGTGCACTGTGCTGTGTAGCTGGGGCCTTTCCTTCTGAGGTCCTCCCTGGAGAACAAGGAGGAAAGGACTCTTGCAGCCCAGCTGAGGGGTTTGATGCAGGTGGTATGGTGAGGGGGGTGCCAGGCTGTCTCTGAACCCTCCCCTTGTCCCTGGCAGATCCGCAGAGCCTTCCGCAGCATCCGCAACACGCTGCCCGAGATCACTTATGTCTTCCTGCTCTTCATGTTCAGCCTCCTCATGTTCTCCCTCATGGCCTTGAAGCTCTTTGGAGAGAGGTGGGGGTACTTCTGTGCTCCTGGGATACTCTGGGCAGACTCTAAACAGTTCCTAGGGAATGCAAGCACTGCTGATAGGCACAGCTCCTGTTGTTGTGATCCCAGTGCTTAACTGCAGGCTGTTTTCCTCCTCCTAGGAATCTCCAGACAGCAGAAGGCTTGCCCTACTTCAGGAACTACCTGGAGATTGTGTTTGACCTCTACGTGCTGGTGACAACAGCAAACAGCCCAGATGTCATGTACAGATGATCAAATCTTTCTCTCATAGTGTTCTCAGGGCTCTCTGTGCAGCCTCTAACTTGCACAACAGAGCTAAAATTCTGTGGGTGTTGGGCTTTTCATCCCTCTCTTCTGGGTTCCCATTGTAGTTTGTGCTGGGAAGGTGTTGGCAAGAGTAGGACAGGGAGGAATGGCTTGGTCAGCTGTATGTTTGGAAATATCTTGAGCACAACTGGGATGGTACACGAAATTTAAACTGAGAAATAAAATGCTGCTCATCCTAGAGCATGTGGAAAAGCAAATCTGAGTGCAGCAAGGTGTGAGGCCAAAAAATAACATATGGCTGAGGCATTGCCTGTCTGCTCTTAAACTTGGCCACACTGGCAGAGATTTCATGTCTCTGCTGTCTCCTGCACCCCTTCAGTCAGGGCCTGACAAACCAGGATGAAAACCCAGCAGAAGAAAAGTGTTCTCTAGCTGCATGAATGCAGTTTTTAGCTTTTACCTGACAAGTTAGATCTGGCAGGCCCTTGGGAATCCCTTTGGGAGTCTGTTTTCTCATGGCCTCACTTTCCCACTCACTGTGTCAGTCTGGCAAGCAGGAATCCCTCTTCCCTCCTGTAGGATGCCAGCGTTTGACTTCAGCTCCTGGTACGCCCTGTTCTTCATCGCCTTCGTCATTGTCAATACTTACATCTTCATGTCTCTCTTCCTGGCTGTGGTCTACAACAACTACAAAAAACACCTGAAGGTAATGCCTGGAGTGGCTTGTGACCAGTGCATTTCTGCTGCTCTCTGTCAGGAACTTCTGGCTTTCCCTTGGAAAGCTTTGAGAAGGGGAAACAGTTTCTTGCCTTTAGTGCTCTGCAAACAACAAGCACAGACCCACTTTTCATATTATGAGGTTGTTGGGAGTTCTGCTGTTGGCACTGAATTAAATATTCTGTTGTATTTCTAACAAGTAAGAGGAACATTCTGCATTATCTTGGAGGCTTAGTCCTAGCTCAGGAATGCTGTCTCCATGCAGGGAGCTGTTTCTGCATGGCATCTTTGTACGTGCTCTTAGAGAAAGGGAACTGGAAATGGGAGGTCTGAGTAAATCAGAATTTTTTTCCTACCCAAACTGAGTGGGGGCAGTTTGGGATCTGTGATCAAAGGGGGAGAGCTGGGAATTGCTGGGTGTTCCCGTGAGGAGGTTGGATCTTCCTCAGGCAGCAGAGTGCTGGATGTCCCTCTGCTCAGTCACGTGCAAAGAGGATCCACCCCTGCTCTCAGCAGGATTTACTTGTGGATGGGAAGCGTGTGTGGACACATCCTCTTTGCTTTGGTGGCCATGCAGATCCTGTGATCTGTCACCTCCTTCCTGTCTGGCACTACCCTTTGTCTTTCCTTCCGTTTTTTCAGCGTTGTCCCAGCATCCAGCAATCTGCTGATCCTTCCAGAGCTCTGTGTGGAGAACCCACAGCTGCCTGTGAAACACCATTCCTCACCCCTCCCACACACTAACTGTGCTATGCTTTGTGTCCAGTGTCATTCCCCTGGGTCTCTCCTTGCATCTGTGCTGTGGCAATGAATTTGTTTGTTAAAAAAGGGGGAAGGCTCGTGGAGCTGCCTGACTCCCAGCGCTCTCTCTAGAACGAGATCCGAAAACTCGCCTACATGAAGCGCCGCAAGATGGTTGAGGCCTTCAACCTCCTGAAGGAGAAGGAGGGAGAGCAGTTTGTGGTGAGGGAAGCCCGGTGGAAACAGCTGGTCAAGCTGGTGGCTCCTGACACCAGCAATTCCCACCAGGAGCTGCTGCTCCGCATCTCAGACGATGAGCAGAAAGGGTTTGTAGGTAAGCACTGGGGGCTGGGGAGGAGCCTGATCCTTCAGGGGGTTTGGAGCTGGAATTTTGGATCTGTAATGGCTCCAGAGGGACTCGAAATCATGGAGTCATTGAGGTTGGACAAGACCTCCAAGACAGAATCCAGCCCAGAGCACTGAGTGCCACCAGTCATTCCTAGAGTGCTGCCAGGAATGGGGGCCCCCAGGCCCCTCTTCCTGCTTCCCTCCAGATTCCTGGAGTCTTGAAAGGTTCTTCTTGCTGCCTGTGCTATAGCCCATGTCCCACACACTGTGAGTGGCCCTTCAGTGGCTGTTCTGCAACAGGCCAAGCTCTCCATGGCCTGTGGGACCTCCTGTTGTCAGCAGAGGATGTGGAAAGCCTCCCTTGCTATCAGATGCAGTGTGGCTCCCCACACAGTCCTCTGGAGCGGGAATATCGGGAGAGACGGATCATTCTGTGGTGGTTGTTGGCCCGTGGCCCCAACCAATAACCCAGGAGTGGGGTGGGGAAGCTGCTTGAATTCCAAGTTCAGCCTGCTGTGGTGGATACCACCGAGGACTGGCTTTGCTGGGAGCAGATACCGAGTCCATGTCCCAGGCTGGGATTTGCCTGTTTGTTTGCCATGAGATCTGACACGTTGCACCCTGCTGCAGACAAGAAGTCCTTCGTGCAGCTGGCAGACCTGCTCAACATCCAGGTGGTGACACTGAGGATCCGCAGGCACCCTCTGGTGCACTGGGCGCCAGCGCTGTACGGATCCGCACCCAGCCGGCTCCTGCGCCGCGTCGTGAGGCACAGGTGGGTTTGCCAGGGCTCAGGTGGGGCTGCCAGGGCTCAGGGCTCACCTGACTGTGGCCAGGCCACCCTCAGGGGCTCTGCCACCACTCCTGTCTTTGTCACTGTGGAGGAGCCAGCTCGCTGCCTGAGCCGGGCTTTGCTGGTGCTTCGTATCTTGCCAGATTAGATCTCTGCTACAGCGCTGTGTCCTGCTGCCTCATCAGCCTCCAAATCTTCCCAGAGCCCCCAGATAGCAGAGGTTCCTCTCGTGATTTGGTTTACTTATTTGAAATTTTCCTGCTGTGAGGTAGGATTAGGAGGAAGGCAAAAACAGGCTCAAATTTAAATGGTACAAAGAGAAACTTTATTACTAGAAACTATTAGAAAATAAAACTTTAGACTACTTTTCTTTCCCCTCATGCTTCTTTTTTTTTCCCCCACTGAAAATGTATAAAGCTAGCTAGCTTACCATTTCTAAAATAGTCTTTCCCTAATTTACTTGAAACAGGAGACTTCCCTCTTTAATCTGTGGAGATAAAGACTTTACAAACCACCACATTTCCAAGGAACAGCTAGGGGTGGGCTAGTGGAACCCCCCTGCTCCAAGCAAGGTCAGCCACAGTAGGGTACTCAGGGCTCTCCTAGCTGGGTCTA
Source organism: Sialia sialis (assembly GCA_009812075.1). NCBI lineage: Eukaryota > Metazoa > Chordata > Aves > Passeriformes > Turdidae > Sialia > Sialia sialis. The sequence goes on from VRYO01001589.1 coordinate 6,397,028, forward strand.
GAGTATCCCCAAAGGATGGAGACTCCATAATCTCTCTGCAACCCCTTCCAGTGCTTGGTTAAAAAAAGCCAACAACCCAAGCAACTTTTTTGTTTAAGTGGAGACTCCTGTATTTCAACTTGTGCCCTTTGCCTTTTGTGCTTCCACTGGATGTCACTGAGAAGAGCCTGGCTCCATCTTCCCTGCACCTTCCCATCAGGTATTCATGCACGGGAGCTGCTCCTGAGCCTATCCCTGCCAGGCTGGACTACCCCAGCTCTCCCAACACACCGTGTTCCACTGTGCTGTCCTTCTGTCAGTTTTGTGACTCTTTGATGCACCAGCTCTGTGTGTTCGGGCCTCTCTTGTACTGAGCTCCCTCAGCACCTCCAAGTGTGGCCTCACTAGTACTGAGTAGGTGGGGAAAAACCACTTCCCTGGACCTGCCAACCAAATTCTGTGCTGGATCTCAAAAGCAAAACTAAACTCTTCAGTGACTCCCCCAAACTCTCAGGTTTGGGGAGAACTGATGGGTAAAGAGTTTTTGAGTGAGGAAGCAAAGAGCTCCTGAAATAACTGTGCGCCTTTGACGTTCTTGGGAACTGCAGACTGATCTCTCCTGGTTCTTGCAGGGCTTTTGTTTGGACTTTTGATGCCATCATCCTGATAAATGCCATCTTCATTGCTCTGGATGAGGCGAGCCCCTACATTTCCTATGCAGAGTGGGTGTTCCTGGCTCTGTACATGGTCGAGATCCTCCTGAAGGTCTACACTTATGAACCCAGGGAGTTCTTTGGCAAAACCCAGTTCTGGAACTGGTGAGTGGGCTGAAAGTTTGTGTGGAGTGTGCTCAGCTCCTCAAGCATTGAAAGGCTGTGAACTCTTGTGCCAGGATGTCTTTAAGAGGATGTTGTAACAAAGCTGTCCCATGTGCCCATAGTCTGAGCTTGACCCAGGGCTGCCTGGCCCTGATGTGAGGAGCAGGGGTCACTCCTTGTTTAAACCCCACTCCTGTCCCCCCAAATCTAACAGCAGTGCCTTCCCTCGTGCCAGGTTTGATACTCTCATCATCTTTGCTGCCCTGACTGCAACGATTCTCAATGCCACCCTCAAGTCCAGTAAGTGCAGCTTGAGCAGCCTGCATGCCTTGGGAATCTTGGTGTCCTCCCCAGCCTTCTGCCAGCACCTCAGGCTTGAGAGGCTTTGTGACCAGACAAGGAATTTCTGGAGGGTTTCTGAGATCTAACCCAATCTTCCTCTTTTTTTTCTATTTTTTCTTTGTTTGTTTTTTCTTTTTTTTCTTAGCTCCCTGTTCTAGTGGTTAACAAGGACACAATAATAACAAACGAAAGAATTTTATCTAAACACTTCCCCCCAGCTTTATTTTCATTATAAGAACATCTTTATTCTTTTTTTCCAGCCATGAAGTACAACAGCCAGCAGATCCTGGACATTGTGTTCATCCTAAGAGTCCTCAGGCTGATCAGGATTGTTGATAGCATTCAGAGGTGAGGAAGGAAGTGGGATGGGAGATGGTGTTGGGGTTTGGTCTGTGCTGTGTGCCCCATAAAGCATCCCAGGGCCTTGTCCCAGCCTGCCTGGGATGAGCCCAGTGGCTGCAGCCTCTCTGAAGGTTTTTTGGGGGATGTGGGGAGCATGTGGTGGCCAGGGAGTGACAATAACCAGCGTGGGCTCTTTGTAGGTTCCAGGTCATCATGAACACGCTGATAAACATCATCCCGACCATGCTGACTTTTGGTGGGCTCACTCTGGTAAGAACTCCTGGTGTCCTGACTCAGAGCACTCCAGTTTCATGGAAATGTGCCTTAAATCTCACACTCCTGCTGTTTCCAAGGGGATAAATGCAATTCCCTGGATGGCAGGCCCTTGGAACTGTAAGTGTCCGTTTGAATCGTGGCCATTGTGCAAGCAAAGGGTGCAGAGGGGCTGCATTCCTGCTTTTTCCTGGATCAGGACATCCTCCTTGGATCCATGGGGTATTCTGGCAGCCTGGGCTTTGCAGCATAAGGAATCAAATCATGGTTTGGGCAAGAGGCTGAATGACCAACCTGGATTTTGAGTGATTTCCTAAAAGGAGCTGCTGTTATGATTTGGGAATATTTCCTATCTGTGTATTTGTAGTTCTTGGCCAATTATTGCTGCTTGGTGATTGCTGTTGGAGTCTGTGCTGCTCCCCAGCCCCTTGCTGTGCCTGTGGAAACTGGAAAATCTGCTGGGATGCTGAGCTTGCCCTGGGGCTTGCAGCTTGCTGGAGAAGCAGGTGATGGGCTTTCTCTTCCCAGGTTGTGTATTGTGTGTTTGCTATCATTGGCATGGAGCTGTTCCATGGGAAAATCCAGTACTTCCCAGCCAACTCCAATACTCCTCACGCCCTGGAATGTGGGAATCCAGCTCTCAAGGATTCCCTGTTTGCCCGGGGGAGGTACTGCAAGAACAACTTCAATGATTTTGCCTCGTCCTTCATCGTCCTCATGGAGCTCACCGTGGTCAACCAGTGGCACAATATCCCTTGTGGAGCACATTCCCAGCTGGATCCTTGGGAACTGGGCTTGATAGGTTGTTCTCAGATCCATGCTCTGCACAGGGACAGGCAGCAGGGATGGTCCCTCAGAGGGTTTTGTTGGGTTCCTGGTTATTCCCTCTTTTCCTTTAACTCCCACTCCACTCTTTGCCAATGGATTTGCCAACGTGACGGTTCAGCCTGCCAAGCTCTACTTCATTGCCTTCCACATTGTGATGGTGATCATCATTGTCAAGTATGTTTTTTGGGATGATTTCCACCCTGCTGGTGGGCCCTGGGAGGCTGGTGGGATGTGTTCAGAGGGATCTGCTGCATCCCTGTCTCCACTGGGTGCTGCTCTGACCTGGAAGGGATGGAGCACTGGGAATACTGAGAGTCAATGCCAGTGAGGAAATGCTGCCTCAGTCCTGCTTATCCTTTCTTTCAGCATCTTTGTGTCGTTCATCTTGGAAGCTTTCTTTGTGGAGTACTCCCTGGAGAAGAGCGAAGTGGAAACTGCCATCGAGCAGAAAATCCAGGAGCTGGGAATGGGAGTTCAAGAGTAAGCCCCCCAAATGTACCTGTGCTGGATGTGGCCAATTTGGCAGCACTGATGAGGGAAAACCACCCTCTGTGTTGAGGTGTAAGCTGACATTCTCCTTCCTTGTCGCAAAGTTGTGGCTCATCTTCCTGAAAAATGGAGACTCCTCTTCCCTGCTGTGAAGTTCTGGCTCCTCTGCTGGTTTAAGTGCCAGTAGAAGGCCACTGGTGTTGGCTTTGCTGCCTCCCATGGCTCTTCCAGCTGGGAATTCCAGCCCAGAGGACAGGAAAGATGCTGGAAAATAACCCCATGGCTGGTGCTTGTGCTGCCCCATCCCTGCAGGGCTCCCTGGGAGGGATGGGCTCCCTCCCCAGGGTAATTCCTGGCCCTTGCTGTGCAGGGATGAGTTCCAGCAGGAACATCTCCTTGACAACATGGAGAGTGTGGAGCACGAGCTTGAGGGAGCAGATGGAATGAAGCCACAGAGCAAAGGGCTGATGTTCAAAATTGCCTCCAAACGTAAGTGTGACCCTCCAGGGCATCCAGGCCCAAGGTTCCCAGCTCTTCCTGGGGAAGATCCCAAGCCCTGCTGCTGCCATGGGGCTATAAAAGCAGCTGGAACCCATCTGGGAGCTTTGGGACAGCTGTGGACTTTTGATATTTGTTGTTTGTTTTTTACTTCTATAGCACCTTCTCCTCTCCCACCTCAGCCCTTCTGTCTTCATTAACCTCCCTCTGGAGACACTGTCCTGGTGGCTGAGGTCCTGCTGTGCCAAGATTCTTGTTTTCCTTTCTCCTTCCTCCATGGGCTTTGCATTCCTGCTGCCTTGGATCACGGGGTGACTATATCCTTTCCCTCCTCCTCCTGGCTTTTTTGCTCTACCTCAGGTTTCCATTGTGTGGGAATAAAAGAGCTTAAAATCCCAAGTAATGGCCTTATCTGGGAGAACTTAAGGAGATGGGGTGGAACAGCAGGGAGATTTTGGGGGATTTTCCTGCCTGTTTTAAAAGCCTTTACGGTATCCAGAGGATACCTTGGTGCTTATAGGACATTTTTTTTTGTCCCCCCAGGATACAGGACAGTGGATGCTCTGCTGCAGCGCATGTTTGAGGCAGAGATACCCCTGGAGGACGAAGGCCCTTCCTTTGAAGAGATCCTGAACTTGTCCCCCAGCTCAGCTGTTCCCAGGAGCCCGAGTTCCGAGAGCATGGCGTGATGGGGGATCAGGGACTGGAGCTGATTCCCGGCTGTCCAGGTGTTCCCTGGCTGCTCCCACACGTGGGGCACAGGTGGCACAGTAGGAACAAACATCTTTGTCCTGTAAAGGAGCTTTATTCTATGTAGAGCCTGGTATAAACCTCTGGAACAGAATGGGAAGTCAGAGTATCCGGCTACGCCTGGAGAAGGACGGCACTGTGGGCGCTGTGTTATGGAATAACTCCTCCTTGTAACTGGAATTATATCGCAGCACTTTTATACGCAGCTCTGCACCAGTGTGTGCTGAGTGGAGCAGCTCTTCAGCACAATAAATTCAGCAGTTTTGGAAAAACGATGGAATTACCTCCGAGTTAATGACGGGAGAGGGTTGTGGCTGCTCTACGATAACGTGCAGGGCTGGGAGGTTGGAGATGAGGATGGGGGGACAGGAGTAGGGTCGCTCCTCGCTCTCAGGGCGCCGCGTGTGCTCCCAGACTTTCCTAATCCCTCCTTTTATCTCGGATTTTATCGCGGATTTTCCTTGGGGATGCACCGTCCCCAGCGGCCATCCCTGGAACTGCATCTGCGGGGAGGGCGGGGTTCGCTGCGTGATTGACGGCGCCACCCACCAATGGGAAGGCGGAGCGGGGCTGCGGTCTGGGCAATGGGGAGGCGGCGCGGGGCCGCGCGCGGCAGTTTGAATCGGCGGGAGCGGTTGGGGCGGGCGGGCATGGACGGGCCCGGGCGGTGAGCGGGGAACGGGATAACGGGCTGGGGAACGGGATGCGGGATCGGGACAGGCATAGAGGGGTGTCCCGGCCCCGCAGCTGTGCGGGTGCCGCGGCGCTGTGGGGGTGGCAGAGCCTCCGCCCGCTCCCCACCCTCACGGTCCCGGCCTGGCCCGGCCTTTTCCCTGCAGGAATTATGAGGCTCAGATCCGGAACTACAGAGGGCCCGACCCGCTGGAGCCGTGGGACAGGTGAGCACGGCCCTGGCTCGGGGTGCCCCTGCCCGGGTTGAGTGTTGGCCCTTCCCTGACCCGGAATGGTTGCAGGTACCTGCAGTGGGCAGAGGGATGTCTCCCTGCCCAGGAGAAGCAGAGCCGCTGGCCCGGGCTGCTGGAGGAGCTGGTGAAGGCGTTCGTGGGGGACAAGAGGTACCAGCAGGACCCGCGGTTCGTGAGCTACTGCATCAAGCTGGTGCGTTTTTATGGGAATTAAATTATCCCAGATAGTCACTTCTGGGACTGCAGAGAGCTTGGGGAGGAGCAGGAAGCCTCAGGAACTCTGATGCTCTTCAGGGATCACAAAAAACGCACGAGCATGCTTTTTATCTGGATAGTTGGGAGAAATTTGCCTTGTCTTACCCTTAGAAAATTCTACTTTGCTATTATGATAACTGATAAACTGTAATGTTTTTAATTTTGTTTGGAAGTGCTGATGGCTCGGTGCATTTGTGTCCTGCAGGCAGAATTCATCTCTTCCCCCTGCCAGTACCTGGAGTACCTGCACGGGCAGGGAATTGGAGCCACCACCTCGGATTTCTACCTGGCCTGGGCTCAGCTGCTGCTCAAGGAAGGAAACGTGCAGGGAGCAGGGGCTGTGCTCCAAAAAGGGCTCCTCAACCAGGCACAGCCCCGGGAGAGCCTGCAGCAGCTCCACTGGTAACTCCACAGCCTCTCCTACTCATTTACTCAGTGCTCATATTTACTCATAATTTAACCATGTGATTATTTTTGGTGAAGGGAGGTTTAAACTTAACATAATTTCTTTGGTGTTGAATGTTTATTGGGTGTTTTGGGATGTACATTTAAAAAAAAAATATATCCCAGAGTGAAGCAAATCCTTGAGCTGAGTCTTGGAGTTAAGCATTTAATTCTGGGAAGCTAACTGCAAAAAAAACCAAAAATAAAATATCAAACAAATAAGCAATTCTGTTCTCCTGCTGCCTCTTGAAGGTTCTTTTTAGTTTTGCAGCTGTGGAGATGTCCACATGCAGTAAAAATCCTGCTTTTCAGTATTACATTTCATGATTGTTCAGGGAAATCCAAGATTGCTGGAAGGTGGGGAAGAGTGAGGGACAGGTGATTTCATGGTAATAACTGAGGGGTTTTTTTTTTTGCAATTTAGGTCCCTGCAGAGTTATGATCCTCAGAATCCTCCTTTGCAAGGTGAGGATGGAGAGTCCTGTTTGATATGTTGCTCCACTAAATGAATTTTCTTACCTCAATGAGTGGGTTTTGTCACTGAAGAAAATAAATTCCTTGTAGAAGCCCCTTTATTTTCCCTGTTTACATGAAAACTTCTACAGGGAAGTGTAGAAGTTATTAATTTTCCAGTGCTTCAAGTTAATCAAAATTCACAAAGGAGCAAATTTTTATTCATTAATGAGCAGAAAATACTCACATTATATTTTCTGTCCCAGATGCTCCTGTTGTAAAACCACTTCAGACCTCCCATGCTGCAAATCAGATGGCTCCTCCAAAAGGTGTTTCAAGTCCTAATCCCTGCAAAAATCAGGTAAATGATGAATTATTTGGGAAAGATGTTCCATGCAGAGTTTAGGCTGGCTGAATAAGAGTAGAGTGACTGTATCTGGTGTGTCTCAAAACTGGTTTTGAGATGATAGTGCTGCTGTTTTCACACTCAGTGGCCTGACCCATTGCCAGAATCACAAGGATAACGTTAGCAGTGGATTCTGAATGTGCTGAATGAATTTAATGAATTAAATGAATTTAATTTCATTTCATTTTTTGGTGTTTTATTTCCCTGCTGTAGGGCCCGGATGCTGCTGATTCTCAATGCTGTGCTGCTGGAAAAGAAGTGTGAGTGTTTGGGTGGTGCTTTTTAAGTCCCACTGTAGGAAAAGCAGCTCTATCCTGGGATAAATCCCCCAATCCTGGCCCATTTTTTCCTTTTCCCTCCCAGGAATTATGTGACCTACATCTCCAAGTCTGAGGTGGTGCCGAAGGCGCCACCGGGCACGGCGGACTGGGAGCAGGTCCCCATGTATGACAAGAACCTGCTCCTGTGCCAGGGCTCTGAGCTCTCCTTCGAGGAGCTGAGGGCCAGGAGATACTTCAGGAAAGATGAGCTCCTCAGGAGGCAGCAGGCACTGGGTATCCTCCTTTTTTCCAGCTTTCCAAGGGGCTCTTTCCTGGTTGAGCTCATCCCTTGGGCTCCTCTTTCCACTGCCACAATTTGTGGTGTCTCTCCTGAGGAGACAGGAGCCACCAGCAGGGCATCCAGACCTTATATATTCATTTAATATCATTCTTTAATCCTTAGAGGAGGAGAAGAAAGACTCCATGAGGAAAAAGGAATCTGCATTCCTGGAACTACAAGCCCTGCAGCAGAAGCTGGAGCAGCTCACGCAGCTCTCCAGAAGCCTGGAGGAAACAAGACTGGAATCAGCAGCTGAGCCAAGCCAGAGGGTGGTGAGTGGGCTCTGGGAGGGACAGGAATGCTCTGCCTGGGCTTATCCCACAAAATCCAGCCATGCTGTAGGAACCAGGGCTGGTTGAGGCTGCAATACCCAGTGTGGATACCTGGCACAACTTGCAACACCCAGATTTGAAAGGTTTTTGCTTCTCCACAGTTAAGTTTGAGATGCAGCTAGAAGTCCTCTTGGGTTCTGGGCATGTGGAACTAACAGGAAAAATGGGAATGGCTGTACTTGGGAGGAACCTAAAGGTTCTGTTGCATTCTGCTCACGTGGAGCTGGTAGAGAAAATAGGAATGGCTTTTTGTGAGGGAAGCTAGGTGTGACAGAACACTTCTCATCCCTACAGGAGCCCCCACCTGTGAGGCCCAGCACCTCCCACACCCCAGGGAACTGGATGGCCCCTGCTCCAGGGCTGGATGTGCCACACTGCCAAGCTCTGGTGCCTGAGCAGCTCCAGGCATCAGCAGTGCCCACTCCTAGGCTGCAGCCAGCAAAGCCCCTCGGTGACCACATCCCAGCAGCAGCCTCCCCCTGGGCAGCACCAGAGGAGAAGAACCCAGCTGGAGCTCAGGCAGAGCTTGGGGAGCTCCAGGACAATTTGCTGCACCCTCCCTTCAGTGCTGCTGCAACTCGTCCCAACCCTCGGAGTGCAGGAGAACGGTGAGTGTGAGCTCCTCTGCAGTTGTGTCCTCAGGATGCTCACTGACAGCTAAAAATAAGTCTTTCTTCCCCTTCTGGGAAAAAAAACTGATCTGAAACTGCTGTTTATTAAACTTAGGTCGTCATGGCCATGTTTAATTCCTTTTACCCTGTGGTTTAATTGCACTAAGAGGAAATTTGGTGTGTAATGCATGCCTGGAATAAACTCCAGGAATCTGCAGATCACACTCCAAGGTCTCCAGAGAAAGATTAAGATCCAGCTATTTCTCTCCTGCACTTTTGCTGTGGGACTTGGCCACAAAATGAGGGGGCCAGAGGGAGAAACCCAGGCTGGCAAAGCAAGAGTGGCTCAGTGGGAACAGCTGTTCACTCATTCTGGAATTCCTTGGAGGCAAACTGTGTCCAAGGAGAGCTTTTAAGGCATTTTAACCTTTTTAAAGGACTCTGCTGCCTTTCAGGGTATTGGCAGCTGTAGGACAAACTTTCCAGCGTGATCTTTATTAAAGGACCTCTCCCTTCATTGGAATAGGGATTGAAATGGCTTTTATTCCAAGGTAATGTTGTGACTCTTTCTCCTGAAGGTCTCCTAACAAGAGATCCACTGGATTAACTCCTGCTGTGGATGTGAAGGAAGGTACGTAACATTTGCATGGAGACTGATGCCACTGGTGTGGCTGCTCCCAGCTGGGAATCATTCACAGATTGTGGACAGCAGCTCCAAAATGGCAATCCCATCCTCCATCCCTGTGCAGGCTCTTTCTCATCCCTCCCATGGAACACAGATCCAGTCCCTGTTCCTGTGTTCTGAGCACAGTTGGGAATCACTGCTTGTCCTCTCTGGCTTCCTGCTTCACCTTCTGTGTCAGGACAGAGCATTCCTGGGAATTGCAGATCCATTCCTGGGAAGCCACCCAGCTGTCCCAGGTCCCTTTTGCCCTCCAGAGTAGCCTCCCTTGGGAATCTGCCACACAAATCCCTGAACAAGCCAAAATCTCTTCCCCAAATTCTGCATTGACACCACTCCTTTTGTTTACTTCCCTCACTAACATTTTGCTGGAATGCTCATAAACAATCCCAGGCTCCTTCAGGAATGATCTTGTGTTTTCCAGCCTCCAGAGTTGGGAATTCCTCCTTTGCCTGTGGAAATGCTTCCCAAGCCACCCCCAACACCTCTCTGGGAGGAGCAATGGGGACGACAACGCCCTTCAAGGTGCAGCCATCACCCACAGTCCACACCAAGGAAGCCTTGGGTAAGGTCTGCAATAAAGTTTTCCTTCCCCTGGAGTCCCTGGTATCTTCTCTGGAAATGGCAGTGGAGCCTTTTCACTCAGGGATGGGCATGTGCACCATTCAAAGAGGAAAATAACATTAAATCATTCATTGTCTGGGTGACCCAAAACCTCTGACCAGAAATGGGTGTTGTAACAACATCCCAGCAGCCACATCCCATCAATTCCTGCATAAATCACTGCCAGACTTCTTTGGGAGCGTTGTCTGAGCTGCTTTTTCAGGGAATCCTGTTTGGGAGGTGAAAACCTAAACCACGTTGATTTGGAAGTTCACAGTCAGCTCTCCTTGATGCTGAGCTGAATAAAAATGAAAAAAAATAAACCCAAAAAGCCTGTGGCATTTATTAGTCCTACAAACATCTAGGTTTTCCAAAAATCTGGGAAAATAAAGGAGAAATTGCTCTTAGGAAACTTGGGATCTTCCCTTGGATAGGGAATAAAAACGGCCATGAGCAAGGGTGTGTGTTGGCCCTTCCTGTGTCTGATAAGTTGCCTGAGGTGTTTAAATGCAAGAGGGAGGAATAATTGGTTATTGACTGCTGATTAATTACAAGAATGTTATTGATTAGCATTTAAGGCTGTCAGACTTCATTGGCATTTAATTTGGCTACTACACAATGGAAGAACCTCTGAAAATTTATTCTTCTGGGAATGTTACTCCTTTATTATTTATCCCTTTATTTCCTTCTTAGGTGTTCTCATGGATATGTTCCAAACACCCTTCTTGCCTGAGCCATCTCTCCTGGAGGACAGTGAGGAACAATTTGAAGCCTTTTGCAGAAAAAGTGGTGTGTGCTCTTTATTTTCCCAGCGCTTGGAATTCCAGCCTTTATTTCCCATTGCCACCTCCCACCAGTCCTTGTTTGAGCCAGTCTGAAACCCAGGGGCTTTACCAGAGTGAGCAGAGAGAGGTTTCACATCTGAGGTTGGGCTGGAAAAAATCTTTCCAGGAGGTTGTAGGAAAGGTGATTGGAGTGGGAATTCTGCAGGTGCAGCTGGATGGAGCCCTGGAGTGGGGGGAGAATGTGGCTGTGTAAATAATCTGTATTATTGGGTGAAGATAACAGGGGTTATCTTTTCAGAGCCTGGTGGATGTTTGAAAACTAACATTGCTGTCCCTGCCACTCCTGCATTTGTCATCTTTGAGGATGAGGAGGAGAAGGAGAATGGCAGGTGAGGAGAGAAAAAGGAGCAGCTGAGCTCAGCTCCTTAAAAATCATGGAGAAAAAAATGGATCCCGTTCCATGGGACTTCGCTGTGGCAGCTGCCTGGAGAAAAGCAGGAGTTGCTGCTCTGGGATTGCACAACTTCCCTCCTTGGAGAGTGCTTGGGAGGCTTCATTCTCTGGAGGATTTGGGGATAACTCTGAGCTGCTGCAGCTTCTGCAAGCTGCTGCAAATGAGGCTCTTAAAATAAAATCCAAATTAAAACAAACCAACCTTTGTTGTGATTGGAAAAGCTCCTGGGGAAAAGCTGCTCTATACTTTTTGGATGGTTTTTCAGGATCCCACAGCAGAGGAACAAACCAGAAGAGCCCAGAACTTTTGGAGAGCATCCTTTGACCAACTGTACAGCAGAAGTGAGTGGTGGCCCTGCAGGGATTAGCCTTGGAAGTGGGTGATGCAAGGCTAATAACCTCTGCTCTATCCCAATCCCACAGTATTCCCAGGAATGATGCCCAGCTGAAGGCTGGATGCCTTTTCCCATTTCCTGCACATGGGATGAGGTTTTTTTTGATTGCTGATTGACAGAATTGGAGAACTTCTCCTCTCAGTTGTGTGGAGATGGCATCAGTTTGGGGAAAGAAGAGACATTTCCTCTTCCAGCAGCCACCTCACAGCTTCCATAGCCAAGGAGAAGGATAAAACTTGGATAGAACAGATCCTTTCCCATGGGATTGGCTTTTCCAGGCTCTCATAGCAATTTCTGGTGGTCTTGCATTTTGCTTGTGGCCTTGACCATTACCAACATTCAGACGTAGTCTAAAAACTATGAAAACATGTTTTTTTTTTTTTAAATATATATTTCAGGGTCATTTTGCTGATTTAATTTTAAACCTGGATTTTTATTTTTTTGTCCTGCCTAGGAAGAAACAGGGAGCACAGAATTCCTGCGGGATGATTACACGGTGTGGAACGGCCCCTGCAGCAACAAAGCCCTGGCTCCCAGTCCAGACAACACCAGGGATTTTGCCCGAGCTGCCCAGTTTATGTCCACACCCTTCAATTACCTGGCAGCTCCCTCCCAGCCCCCTTTGGTGGACGGAGGTAAAATAAGGAATATTTTGAGTGGAAGACTTGGAATTTGGTGCCTCACAATTACATTTCTGCCCAAATCCCTCTCCAAGGATTTTTAATTGGGATAAGAGAGGCTCTTTGTGTCCAGCTGCTGCTGTGAACCATTCCAAGGGCTTGGGAATATCCAGACATTGGCTGAATCCCATCTCGGAGCACCTTTATGCTGCTCTGCCCTTGGAATCTACTCCCTGGAGAAATCCAGCTGTTATTTTAACTTGGATATTTGAAATGAGGCTCTGAGTTCTGTTTTTTTTTTTGTGGCAGCAGCTTTCAGAGCTGCTGGGTGAGAATACTCCAAATATCCCTGCTTTTGGTGAAATAAACATTGATTTGCTCTTGTTCTTGCTCCCTGTGTTCAGCTTCTAAGGAAAATTTGCCCCAAATGGATGTGGAATTCTCTGAAGAACTGCAGAGGCAGCCAAAGCTCAAGAAGTTAAGGTATGCTGCTCCAATGCAAATTTGCCAAGGTTTTCCACTGTTTTTCCACTGGCTCTGCCCAACACTCATCCCAACACTCTTGGGGGTAAATGGACCTGGGTTTGGTGGCCACGCCCCAAAAACCTTATCCAAGATTTAAGTTCTGCCCTGTTGAAATTAAAAACTAAACTGGCCAAAAACCCACTTTTTTCTTGGTGAACTTGAGAATTATTAGGGAATGGGTAAAGTGACTTGACCAAATAGAATTTTCTGAAGAAAATTCCATCCTGTTCACCTCCATGGTGGCATTTGACACATTTTTTCCTCCTGAAGGTGCCAAACCGCCAAGGCAGGGGGTTAATTATACAGTACTATTATAACAGAATTAATAATATTCTGTTTAAATCTGCAGCCCTGTTCTCAAACACGTCCCAGAGAAGAGAGGGCTTCATGGTAACATCCTGAAACAAGAGACTGGAATCCAGGGAATTGCTGCAGCTGCTCCCCAAGGACTGCATGAGCAGACAGCTCCAAGCAGAGCTGGACATCCCTCCTCCCTTGGGATGGACAGGCTGTGTGGAGCTTTGCAGGACAGCTCAGCCTGGAGTGGGAGACCTGCAGGTACACAGCATTCCATGATTCCTGTGAGAGAGGAATGAGTGTGGGCTGTACCTGGATTGACCATTCCCATGGCATAATTGGAATCCTGACAGGTTCTGGGCTCACTGAGGCTCAAACACTTTGGGGAGCTCTGGATTTTTGGGAAGGTGCAAAAGCCGGACTGTCCAAACCAAGGAATGTTTCACACATCCTTATCCCTCCTGGGGCTTTTGTTTTTAAATTAGTGATGCTCATTCAAGCCCAAACTTGTGTTACCTCCTTGGAATGACACCCAGAGCTTAAACACTTCCCTTTTTTCCACAAAGTCCTTGTTGAGAACCCCTGGGACAAGAAGCTGATCAGCAAACTCTTGTCGGAGCTCCCGAAACCGCTGCGCACCTGCGCCAACTACTTTGAGTGGAAATCTCCTCTTCCCCCCATCAAACTGAAAGCTCAGCTCTCACTGGGTAAGAGCTCCTTCCAACTGTCATTTCTTGAGGCTTTTCCTAGGAAAACTTCTCTGGAGTGTATGGGAATCCAGCTTCCTTGTGTGCGTATCTCCAGATTATCTCAGCCTGAGGTTGGGAATGCGGCCTGGGCTTGGTTTGTTTGTCTTTTGTAGCACGAGATTTTTGGACGAGGCACTTTTCCCAGTTTTCCCTGCAAACTGGGCCACAGCTCTCCAGCTTTGTGTGGAGCAGCAGCGGGCCCATGTCAACAAAAGCTGTAGGACAGGGATTGCAACATCCCTGTGGGACTTAAACATTAGTGTTTACTTTTCAGGGCATGCCCTTTGGAATTTGACTGCTTCCAGGGGGTCAGGCAAAAATAGAAACACTGGGGGCGAGTGTGTGGCACGTCCAGCACTCCTGCTCTCTCCTTTTCCTAGCAGGAAGAGATTTGTAGGGGAAGATTTGATCTAGGATTTAATAATTCATATGGGCGGGTGCTTGTCTCTTTTTATTTTTTTTTTATTTTTTTTTTTTTCCCCTCCTCTGTGGAGTTGGCAAGCAGGATTTAATGTTAATCTTTTAAAGGTCCCAACTCATTCCATGTGGACTGCTTGGTTGGAGAAGGAGCTTTTGCCCAAGTCTACCAAGCTTCCATCCTGGATGCCAGTAACCCTCGGAATAATGTGAAAGTGATATTCAAGGTGAGTGGTGTTGGAGCAGTTCTTGAGTCTGACCCTCCCCCTGGGTGGATTCACACACATCCTTGGCTTTCCACATCAGATCTGAACCTTCCCTCCAACATTCAGTGCTTCAGGGAATGTTAAAGCCCCTCTTTACCCCCTGAAGTGAGACTTTTTCAGGACAAAAAAGTCAATTTATGCTTCTGGAGCATCAGGGATTCACAAGGAGTTTGTGGAATTGAAGTCTTGATTTGAGAGGATTAATCATGGAGTTTATCAACTGAGGTTAATCACTATGAGGGTGGGGAGGCCCCTGGATCCCTGGAGGTGTCCAAAACCCAGGAGCAAGCTGGGATAGTGGAAGGTGTCCTAGGGAGGGGATGGAAGATGGAACTGGATCATCTTCCAGCTCCCTAGGATGAGTTCAAGAGGGAAGATGCCTGATCTTCTATTAAAAACCAACAACAAAACCTAACCCAGGAGAGGAACTCCAGCTTTTCCCAGGAAAACCCCCTTCTTTCTCCCAGGTCCAGAAACCTGCCAACCCTTGGGAGTTCTACATTGCCACTCAGCTGCTGGAGAGGCTGAGCCCCAGCGTGCGTCACCTCTACATCCACTTCTACTCGGCCCATTTCTTCCCCAATGGCAGCATTTTGGTGGGAGAGCTCCACAACTACGGAACGCTGCTTGTGAGTGCCACCAGCTCCTGCCCTGGCGCATTCCCTCCAGCACATTCACCTTATTTGGGGATGTGTTGTTCCTTAATCCCTGCTCTGTGTGTGTCTCTGGCTTCCAGAATGCCATCAACATTTACAAGAAGCTCCCAGAGAAGGTGATGCCCCAAGCCCTTGTCATCTACTTCGCTGTCAAAATCCTGCACATGGTGGAGGAGTTGCACAGCTGCAAAATCATCCACGGCGACATCAAGCCTGACAATTTCATCCTGGGAGAAAGGCAAGTGTCTCCTGTTGTCCCCAGGTGTCACCCCAGGGGAGTCTGGGGATGCTCAGGGGGTTGTTGCTTGTTGAAGGTTCCTGGACAATGACACGTGTGACATTGATGGGCTCTGCCACGGCCTGACCCTCATTGACCTGGGCCAGAGCATCGACATGAAGCTCTTCCCTGAGGGAACAGCCTTCACTGCCAGGTGTGAAACATCTGGATTCCAGTGTGTGGAAATGCTGACAAACAAGACATGGAACTACCAGGTAAGGGACAGCCTGGAATCTCAGTGCTTCCAGTTCTGGTAGAGCTGGACTCTGCCAGACCTGTGGGCTCTCCCCCTCCACGGGGTGCTCTCGGCTCATTCCCAGTGCTCTGGGTGTGTTTTTGACACAAAGCTGGTGTGGTTTTGGTGCAGACAGACTACTTTGGGATCGCAGCCACCGTGTACTGCATGCTCTTCGGGACCTACATGCGCCTCAAGGACGACAATGGTGTCTGGAAGCCTGAGGGAACCTTCAGGAGGTGGGTGTCCAAAATATCCCCCAAATCCTCACCTGGATTTCCTAGAAATCCACGTCAGTCCCTCACTGCTCTGAGGTCAGGTTGTTAAAGCCTCTCTAGCTGAGAGCAGAGTAAAAAAATCAGTCTTTAACAGCTGGATTTGGTGCCTTTTTTGATGCTTTTTTTTTTTGTCCCTTTTTGCAGGCTTCCCAATGCTGAGCTGTGGAAGGAGTTCTTTGAGAGCTTGCTGAACATTCCCAGCTGCCAGCAGCTGCCTTCCCTCAGAGCCCTGCGCCAGAAGCTCAGGGATTTGTTCTGCAGGTCCTACATGAAGGAAATCAAGTTCCTTCGGAATAGACTTGTGGTGCTGCTCATCGAGCATAAGCGCTCGCGGAAATGAGGGCTGAGGATGCACAGTTTCCAAGGACTTGGGGTTTTATGGATGTGGAGTTTTTGTTCTTTTTTTTTAATAATAATTCAGTGATAGGTAATAACTGGGTTTGGGGTTGACTTCAGCATCTTTCTGTGCTTTTTGAGCGGATGAACATGCTGAGTTGTTAATTGGTTTAGGAGGCAGGGGGAGTGCTTGGATTGGGCTCTTCCTGCTCTGCTTGTCCTTTAGAATTGCTAGGATGGAGGAAATGGAGGTGTGCAGGTCAGATTTATGTTGGACAGGACTGAACCCCACCCTTGGCACCTCCAGTTCTGTCCTCCCCCCACATCATTATTCAAGCTCAGGGGAAACTCAGAAGACAAATGTCTTGTTTGCCTGTAATGGCAGAATTTTGGCAAAAAAGTGTTCCTTTAAAGGGAATATTTCAGCAGCACAACCCCACCCTGAGGGAGGAGAGGGCATTAGTTTGATTTTTTGCATCTCCCCACAGGAGGGAGACAACAGCCTTTCCTATACTTGCTTCTGTTTCTGGGGTGGTTTTCCTCTGCTGAAATGGTTCAGCTGGAGAACCACGGAGAGCCTGGTCCATCCTGGGATGGTCAGGAAGGGCTGGGATGTGTTGCTTCTCCTCAGGTCTGCTGTTCTGCCTGCAGCTGGGGCTCCTCTCCCTGCCCTGGTGGCAGAACCTCTGGGATTCCCCTTGGAAGCAGCCAACTTCCCCTGGCACGTGGAAAAGCCTTGAGCTTTGATCCAGAGCAGCTGGTGCCTGACTCAGCTGGAGTGAGTTGCACCAGGAGGGAGATCAGCTGGAGCAACCCCGGAGCTGGTGGAAGTATAAACATTTCATGCTGGGGGTGCCTTTTTTTGTTCCCTTTCTCCCCTTAGTTGCATTTTTTTTTTATGAGCTGAGCTGGCACCAGTTGTTCTCTGGCCAGGCCAAAAACCTCTGCCAGGCTTAAGTTTTCAGGTCTGTATTGTAAATTATACGTTTTTAGTTCCTCACCTAATGCAGAGGGATACATGGAGGAGCTCTTTTCAGAGCACTATGAGCACGATGGAGCTTTTAGCTGCATCTTTGTCCTTAATAAATGCTGTTATTTCATATTAAACACCTTTAAAAACAGCCCCTTGTCCCAGCCCTGTCCCACCATCATCCCATGGGAAGCAGGGAGGGGGAAGGTTAAAACCACCCTGAGAGGGGTAAAAATGGGTCAGTGGGGTGATGAGGAGGTTGTGCTGTTGTTGACTTAAAGCAAGCTGTTCAAACAGCCAGGATGAAGCCCAGGGCACAGCTGGCAGGGTGATATTTCCTCGCTGGCTCCACACCCCTGAAGATCTTGAGGTATCCCCAGAGTTGCCCTTTAGAGATAACTCATCTCGGGGCCTCCACCACCCACACGGAGAGGAGAGATTTCCTGGTGTGTGGGTGGGTGGCTCTGCGTTTTCTTCTGCAGAAAACCCAGGTTTACTCATTTTTCACCCTTTGCCATCGAGCCTGGGCCCCCCCAGGGTCTGGGGCTCTCCCTGTCCATCAGCTCCTCCATCCCTTGTTGGTGGTGGCCCATCACCACCAAGCTCCTTCTGCTGCCACCTCCCTGAAATTCCTGGCCAAAATTATTAATAATGCCTTCAAAGCCATAAACAAGGATAAAGTGGAAGGTTGTTGAAGTAATTAGTAAGGTGTATGCCAGCAAAGCAGCAGTCCTGTTGCCCCTCCTTGGGATCACCCACAGGAACAATTACTAATTTGAAATATACATTAATAGGTCCCAGATTCACTGGTGGCAGCAGGAACTCCAAGTGCCACTCCCTGCCCACGGACCACTCAGGTGGCAATGGGACCATTCTTGTCACTTGATTCATCACCACATCACTGTCACTGCTATAGTGACATCTCCCAGAGAGGATTTGGGGGTTTCTTTAACTAAAATATGCATTTATTTGACAAAACCCATCTGTTCTTATCTCCATCCAACCTTTGCTGCTGAAGCACCCCCACGCTGGTGACACAGGGTTTGATTTTTGGGTTGGTGTTTGAAACTGGGAGCTGTGTAAAGGTCAGGCTCCAAGCCTGGCTCAGACAAAGCCTCATGCTTGAGGCTCAAACCTGATTTTATCTGGCAGCATGAGAAGTAACATTTCTCACCATGGTTGGAGGAGAAGGAGAACAAGGTGTCATTTTTTTCCGTTGTTGCTTTGTTCAGGTCAGAGTGGGTTTGGTGAGCACCTGCTGGGCTGGGGGTAGTTTTTCCTGGGGTTTTCATGGCACTGTGAGGAGTCTGTTCCCTCCAGCCAGGCCCCCTCTCCTCCCTGCTCACTTCCCACTGGGATTGGGCTGGCTCCATTATCTGGGAGGTCTTTTCCAAGCTGAGTGATTCTGCGGTGGCACAGAGGGAAGGCTCTCTCACTCTGTGCCCACAGAACCAAAAATTAAGGACTTTTGGGATTGGCTTCGGTGCAAATTCCTCCGTGGTGGCTCACGATAAGAGGAACGAGGACAACGTCGAAACGGATTTCTTCCACGAGGCTGGAGCCGTGATTCACGCGGGGGGAAATGCACTCGGTGTCTGTCCTGAGGGCAGGAGGAGAAGGGCCAGCTCAAGGCTGGGTGTTGGAAAGGCTGAGCTGCTCCCCGGCCCCTTTGTGCTCTCGTGAGCCGCCCACGCAGAAACCAAGAGGAGCCAGGAGGAGAAAATAGACTCAACATCTGCTGGCCCTGTGTCCCAGAGTGTCCCCCTCGCTCTGCCCACTGCCACAGGGCGTTGTGCAGGCTCCAGCCACGGGGAAATGCCTGGATCCAAGGGAAATGTGAGGGAATCAGGGCCTCATGGAGCTCTGTGCTGTGGGTACCTCTGCTGGAGGGCTGTAAGAAGAGGAGCCAGCCTGATTTTCAGCCCTGCTTCTCTCTCACTTTCCGGATGTGGAAAGGTGCAGCAATGTCTGTGTGGGTAAGGGGAGCACCTACAGTCCATGGGGTGCGTGTAGGGACTTGCCTGGGGTGTTTATTGTGTGTGCGGTGTGAGGGAAGGGTACAGGGATCAGAACACCGCGCTCTGGTGTAAGGCAGGGGCTGAGGGTGGGCCGTGCCCCGGGCTGTGTTTGTCAGGCTTGGGCTGTGTCTGTCACCCTCGGGCCGCGTTTGCCAGTTACAGGACGACTCTCTGGCACTCCGGGACAAGTCTGCGAGCCGCGGGCCGCCGCCTGCCCGCGCCCAGGCCGGGGCGGTGCTGGAGGCGGTGCCGAGGCCCGGGGCGGTGCCGGGCTGGGGGAGGCCGGGGGGGCGGTGCTGGCGCTGTAAACACGGGACGGGGCGGAGCGGGCTCGGGGCCGCTCCCGCGCACACCCCAGCGCAGCCGCGGCCGGGGCCGGGGCCGCTCCAGCGGCGGCAGCACCGTGAGCGGGGCCGGGGGCGCGGGCCGGGGGCGCGGGCCGGGGCGGGGGCGCGCTCGGCAGAACAATGAGGGCGGAGGGGGGGGGCGGCCATGAGGGCCGGGCCAGCCCCGGCGCGCTCGGCCGCTGACCGCGCTCCGCTCCCCGCAGGCAGCCCCGATGGCCAAGCAGCCCCCCGAGGTGAAGGCGCGACGCGACGGCGAGGGCGGGCGGCTGCCGGCGGCCGAGGGGCCGGGCCCGGGCGCGCAGCTGCGCCCCGGCGCTCCCGCCGCCCTGCCCGGGGCCGGCGCGGTGTCCGCGGCGCGGGGCCCGCCCGCCAGCCCCGGCCCCTTCGCTACCCGCTCGCCGCTCTTCATCTTCGTGCGGAGGTCGCCGCTGCTGCCGCGCTCCTCCAGCGGGTACTTCTCGTTCGACGCCGAGCGCAGCCCCGCGCCCGCCCTGGGCTGCGACAAGGCCACGCAGACCCCCAGCCCGCCCTGCCAGGCGCTCAGCCACTGCCTCAGCGCCATGGGTAAGCTGCGGGGCGCGGCTCCCCATCCTCCTCCTCTCCTCCTCCTCGGCTGCCCCCGCTCCCCCTCCTCACCTGGCGGGGCTTTCCTCAGCCCTGGAAAACACGGGTTCTCCTGGGGGTGTGTGAGGTGTGGAGGTGAAGCGTTGGGGTGATATGTAGAGGGTGGGGTGAAAGTGCAGGAGAGGTTTTCCCACCCTGTTTCTTCACCTGGCTGGGCTTTCCCCAGAACCGTGGAAAACACGGATTTCCCGTGGGGGTTTGTGTGCAGAGGAGAAAAGCTGTGAGCGCACAGGGCTGGTGCTGCTGCTCCTTGCCTGGGCTTCCCTTGGAATGATGGAAAACGCAGGTAGCCACGCCAGGCACCTGCAGCAGCAGCACCTCCCGCATCCCAGGCTGTGGATTTTGGGAGCAGCCCGCGCTGGAGGCTCTCCCCGAGCTCTGGGATTTGTGGAAGCTGGCCGGGCCCGCCGAGCAAACACAGCGCCGGGGAAACTCCCGCGCGTCCAGCGCCGAGGTTTTTATTACTATGATGTTTATTCTTTTCCGGGCTCGGTCAGTCGCTGCCAGGGGAGGAGGGGACGGAGTTGTTGAGTCCAGCTTCCTACTCGGGGCTCGCTTGTCCTCGCCTGTTTGGCTCCTGGCTCGTGCGGCGCTGCCGACTCTCTCATCGGCAGAGGTGCCGAGGTCATGCACCCCCAAATCCCGCTGGGAAGCGGCCTGGGGCGTGTTTTTCACCAGTGGCTTTGCCAGGTGAAGCCTCTCCAGCAGGGAAAACCTGCCCGCGGGAGCCGCCTGTGTGTCCAGCATTCCCTTCTCCTGATGAATTCCCTTTAATCGGAGGAAACCTTTGAACTTCCAGCCTTTTAGCTTTCACCAGGGCATGGCGGGATAACAGACAGCGGCTCCAAGCTTTCTGGGATCTACACACCATCTTTTTTTGCTTGGTGGTGTTTTTGCTCCCTCCTGGCTGTGGGCTGTGGCTCTGGCTGTAGCGTGCCCTTAGGAAAGATTTTGTGACATTACTGCAGTAATTACAGCTTAATTCAAGTTTCACAACCTCGCCCTGGCACGGCTGGGCAGGGATGCTCCCGGAATTCCTCGCCTGCAGAGCTGAGGCTTCGGTTTCTTTTTTCCGGAAAGAAATTGAAGTTTACCCTGATTTCTTTTTTATTTTTAATTTTTTTTTCCAAATTCCTGTGCTCTCATCAGCTGTTTCATTGGAGCTTTTGCTCTGTGAGTGTTGCTAGGGGCATCATCCTAAACAACTATAAGCAAATGGAAAATCCTCAGTGCTGTGTCACCAGGACTCCTGGATACACCCAGTCAGATTAAGCTGGGAACACAGAGCTACAGGGCTGTTTTATCCCCATCCAGGTCTGCAGCTCCCAGGCTGTGCCTTCCCGTGCAGCTCTCCTTGGGGAATATCCATGGTTTGCCCTGCACACCTCCTCCTCATCCCTGTGCCTTGGCAGTGTCCAGCTGGACGTGTGCCGTCAAGTTTTCCACATGGAAGTGGATCAGTCCCTCGGGAAGGAAGCAGAGGGGATATTTTTGTTGTGCTTTTTACCCACTGATTTTATCTGTCGTGAGTTTGGGCTGCAAGGTGGAGAGTTTCTCTCGGAAGCACAAGCAATAATAGTAATTATTATTTTGATTAAAATAAACAGACGTATCCTGCAAGCAGGATGCTCCCAGCCTCTCCCATGGGCAGTGGGGAATTGCTCCAAGGCTGCTCCAGCACGGCAAACTCGTGCTCTGCCTCTAAAATCCCTCTTTATAAATCACAAAAACCTTCCCCAGAGGTTTCAGTGAGGGCAAATAAAGGTGGAGGCAGCCCAAGAACTGTTGCTGTGGAGGTTTTGGGAAGCAATGCTTTGGCAGTGCTGCCTTTCTGGCAGCTCAGGGCACACATCCAGCTGCTCCCAAAGCCGTTTTTTGGGGGGGGAAGTGAGGCAAAAGCAACAAAAGGGAACAAGGGTTGCAGTGCCAACCTGGCATATCCAGGAAGATGCTTTTGGGGATGGGAAGGAGAGGAGCAGGGAGTGAGTTGGTTTGGTTGTGCCGCAGGAAGAGGCTCGATGCTGCCTTTGGGGGAAGAGGCTGGCAGGGATGGGGAATTCCCAGCTGGGAGTGGAAGTCAGGCATGACAGACTCACCCTTTGTGCAGGGGCTGGGTGACTCTGTGCGGGTATTTCGGGTCTCTCCGTGGGAAGAGGTTCCTTTGCTGTCGTCGCGTTTTCGGGCTGAAGGCACGTGTTTGCTGGAACGCGGATTTTGGGAATGTGGCTGGAGCAGGTGCTCTGCAAATGGGTTTTCCCAGTGCTGTTTTGACCCTGGTGTGCATTCCCATGAGGAGAGGAGCAGCATAAACCTCCTGTTGCTCTCAAAGGAGATTCTCCACGTGCAAACAGTTGGATTTGAGGGGAAAACCCTTGAGCTGGGAATCTGCTGGTGGCGTCCTGATGCTCTTGTTTTGGAATCGCTGCCGTTTCCTCCCAGCTCTTCCAGAGGGGGTTGCACACTTAACCCAGGAGCTGACGCTGCAGTTGGGGGTTGGTCTCTTAGCCCTTCCCAGCCGGAGCCGCAGCAATTCCACGCTGGAGCATCCCAGGGGCTGGAGCCAGACGCGGCATCCCGGCGGTGCCGGCATCCCCGGGTTGTCCCCGAGCCTGGGGCAGCCGTGTCACCCTGTCTGGCTCGCGCTATGACTGTGTCCCCCCGCCCCCGAAAGCGCCCGTGACAGGTTTGGGGACCAGTTATGACTGTCCCCTTTCTCCGCCGCCGCTCGGCAGCGCCGCAGAAAGTCCTTT
Source organism: Sialia sialis (assembly GCA_009812075.1). NCBI lineage: Eukaryota > Metazoa > Chordata > Aves > Passeriformes > Turdidae > Sialia > Sialia sialis. Next base: position 6,419,657 of record VRYO01001589.1, read on the forward strand.
CTGAAAACCTCAGCCCGATTTCGCTCTCAGCCACCGAGCCCAGCCCGAGCGCCTGCGGGGCGCGGAGGAGCGCGGTGAAGGATGGAAAAGGCGGAAAGGATGGAGCGGGAGCAGCGCGGCTCCCTCGCGTGGTTTTCCTCACGTCCCCGGCCCTCCTCGCCTCTTCCTGCCGCGTGTTTTTGTTTGCCCGGCTGGGCCGGCCCCGGCGAGGGCGGCGGTGGGATTTGGGAAGGTCGCTCCGCCCCGGCAGAGCCGGGTTTGGCTGCCGGGAGCGGCCGGGGCGGAGGGAGAGCCGCGCCCGGTTCATTCAGCGGCGGCGGAGAAGCGCTCCGGGCGGGCAGCGGGCGCTGCTCCTGCGCTACTACAGCGTGAAAACAAAACACGTCCTCCGGCCAAGCAGCGCTGCCTTGGCTCGGAAACGCATTTTCCAGTCAGGTTGGAGCCAGGCTTTTATTTAATTTCTCTCTCTTTTTTATTATTATTTTTTTAACTGCCCTACTAATCCTGTGAATATTTGGAAGATTGGAAGCTATTCCTGTTCCCTTGTGATTCCTCCGAAGCTGTCGTGCCAAGACACTGCTTTGTTTTGTGCAGTGAATTTTTTTTGCTTGTGTAGGGTTGTTTTGTTTTGGTTTTTTTTTTTTTTTTTTTTTTTTTTTTTTTTTTTTTTTTTTTTTTTTTTTTTTTTTAGTTTATTGTTTTTTGTTTTGGTTTTTTTTAAAAAACATTCCTTAAGGCTGGAGTTCCTGCTTGGATCCTGAACTTTAAGGAAGGCGGTGCTGGTACCATACATGGTCCTGTCTCCCTTTTTTTTTTTCCCCCTCCTGGCTATTTGGAGGAGTTATCACACATTTAATAACTTTTTAAGATGGAGACCTAAATAATTATGTATCCTGCAGTATAATAAATACATTCACTCATTCTTTTCCCTTTCAAAGCAGCGCTTGGATTTGCTGAAAATGTGGTTTCTCCACACACAAATCCAACTTTCTCCTCCCTATGACAAACCCATTGGTTTTCCTTGTTGGGCACTTGAGGATGATTTGGGGAAGAAATGTGAGGATTGGATGAAAATACCCAGGCAGAGGGTTTTGAAGGTTAGGGAGGGAGTTGCTGCTGAAGGAAAAAAAAAGAGAGAAGAGGAGGTTTGGCAAGGGAAGGAAATTGGAGTGTGGCATCTTGGCTTTCATCCCTATTAAAGAGGGACCAAAGCTTGGTGATGCTCCCACAGAAAGCCTGCAATAAATACATAAAATAGTAGTACTAATAATCCAGAAATAACAAGGAATAAAAACCTGTCCATTGCATGCAGTGAATCCCCTGGGATTTAACAGAGTTAGGATACAACAGTCATAAAAAACAGGAATAAGATGGCAAGGGTTGATGGGTTACCACCGAGCTTTATGCAGTAAATTCTACACAAGTTGTTCTTGTTGTGGGTTCCCAAATCTCTCTTTTTTCCCCCTCAGCTTCCCGGTGGCAATCCCAGTCTCCAGCCGAGGAGGTGCAGCCGGAGATCTGGATCGCGCAGGAGCTGCGGCGCATCGGGGACGAGTTCAATGCCTCCTATGGTCCACGCAGGGTAACTTTCCCCTCTTCACTTTCCACTCCTCTCAGAGGGAAGGGCTGAATCATTTCTGGAAACTCTCTCTCTGCGGTGAGCATTTCGTTCACTCAGACGGAGAAAAGACTGCGCGGGCGGGGGGGGCCTGGACCAGGCAAATCAGCGGTGGCAGCCTCGAATCAATTCAGAATAACCTTGAAATCAATTCAGGATAACCTTTAAATCAATTCAGAATAACCTGGAAATCAATCCAAAACAACCCTGAAATCGGGGCTGGAAGCTTTAGGGTTTGCACAAGGGTTTTGGGGCAGAGGTGTTGGGTTGGGCCTGGATGGTGATGAGAAAACTTTTAGAAAAGGAGGAGGCAGGGAAAGTTTGGGGGTTTTGGGGGATGCACTGTTGCTTTTAGGGAAGCATTCAGTGGGATTCCCAGCCCAGCACCCAAATCCCAACTGCTGCAAACAGGAGACTGGATCCCAGAACTTCTTTCTCTTGCAAAGACTGTTTTGAAAGAGTTTTTATAAGCCCGTGAACTTGCTCACCTTGGGGTGTTGCAACCCAGATGGATGCAGCAATGCCACAGAAAAGCCCAATCCCAAGCCCAAGGCAGGGTGAAGCAAGAGGAGCTTGGAGTCTCCATGTGTTCCCGACGGCTGCATGTCCCTGCTTGTGGATCCTGCTCCATGCACTGTGGGAAGAGGAGCCAGGAGCACTGCTGGTGATGGAATTCTGGATCCTTATCCATCCTCTTCAGCTCCCAGCTTCCTCACTGCTCCCAGGCGTGGCTTGCCTGCAAAACCACGGTCAGGCTGCTATGATCCTGCTTTTTCCACATCATCTCCCAAATGGCCTGGCATTCCTGACCTGCAACAGAATGGTGATAAGCTGGTATCCCAAATCCAGAATCCAAAATGCACATCTTCGACCTCCTCCATCCAGGCTGATCCCTTGTGATGCAGAGATGCTTTTTGGGATGAAAGGACATCTTTCCAATGAAGGGCAGGGATCAGGCTGCCCAGAAAGCTGGAGGCACCTGCTAGCAGCAGGCAGATCCAGAAGAGCTGGAAGAAATTCAGAGTGCCAGGGAATATCCTGAGCTGGAAGGGACCCCACATGGATCATCCAAGTCCAAACTCCTCCTGCCCGGCACTTACCACATATTCCTTGAACTCTGGCAGCCCTGGGGCTGTGGCCATTCCCTGGTCAGTGCTGGCCCACCCTCATCCCATCTCCTCCCTGCCTCCCAAAGCAGTGCCTCAAATCTAGAGTGCTCTGTGAGGAGCAGCAGCATCCTTCCAGCGTTATTCCTTTGGTGCTGGATATCTCTGGGAACATCATGCTGCTCCCTGGGGTGGATAAGAGGGGGAATTCGATGGGAAGGGGAGCGTTTCCCCCAGGAAGCAGCAGGGTGAGGTGCAGGGAGCATCCCCCAGGTTTGCTCCAGCAATTCCAGCGTGGAACGCTCAGGTGACACGAGCAGGGGACACCATGCGTGACCCTAAAATCACTTTGTACCTGGTGCAGTCAGCGTGTGACAAACTCCCACAGCCTGCACCCAAACCCAGCCGGTTTCAGAGCATCTAAGCCGTTGTTTAATGAGGTGCTTGTTGGAAAGGTCCCTTTTCCTTCTGGAAGCGTCCTGGCTGCTCCCAGGAGGGGAGGGTGGAAGGGAAGGGCTCCGTGCCCGCCGGCCCCGCCTGGCGCTGGGGTTTGCCCTTGCAGCCCGAGGTTAGAAATGGGAGCTGCAGCCTTGCCAGAGCCGCACTGCCCGGGCAGGTCGGGGCTGTCGGACGGGTCCTGGCGCCATCCCCGTCACGTTCCCCCTGGGTGGGGCCTCCACCCGGGACAGGGACACCAGGAAATCGGGCACTTTGCCACTCAGCCACTCCTTGTCCCAGCAAGGCTCCCAGCTTTTCCTGGAGGACAGGGCATCCCTTGACTGCTGCCACGAGCCCCAAGCTGGCTGCCAAGTGTAAACACTTGGTGCCTCTGGAATATTTTCCAGGTGTTCGTATGGCATGGGGGGCTTCATGATGCTGAGAATTAAAGTCAATGCTTTGTTCAGCTTTTCTCTCCTTTTTTTTTCCCCCTCCCTCTCTCCCAGGGCTTCTTGGATCAGCAGGTGGGAAACCCCCAGGTGGTGATCCTGCGCCTGCTGCGTTACATCATCCGCTTCATCTGGAGGCTCCAGTGAGCTCCGGGCGCATCCCCAGGAGCCACCAGGACTGAATTCCCTGCTGGGAAAGCCCGGGAAGGACGGACACGTGGATGGATGTGGGGCTCCCACCCTGCCTCTCCCCCAGGACACGTGGCAGGATGAGGGTGGACATCCCATTCCCACCGCAGAGTGATGTTTACTCGGTGTTTCCCTCCACTCTTTTTATTCCTTTTTATTTTTTTTTCCTATTTTTTTTTGTTTCTTTGTAAGAGTCTCAGCAAAAATGTGGAATCATGTTTTGTCATCATTGCTAGAATGCCGTGGGATGAGCCCCACGGCAGGAAGGAGGGAGACCTGAGCCAGCTGATGGGCAGAGCCACCAGAGTTTGCCTTGCAGAGGCTCAGATCCCTCCCCTCTCCCTTTGCCTCCCAAAAAGGCTGGAAAAAGGGCAGAGGGATTTAATCAGCACTTCTTTTACCTGTAAATACCTAATGCTACCCCAAATCCAACTTCATTTGCATCATGCAAATCAGCCTATTTCCTGCTGACTGATTTTTTTTTTTTTTTTTTTTT
>VRYO01001589.1:6423962-6486241 GCA_009812075.1 Sialia sialis
CCACTCTGAATTTCAAGACTTCGCTGTCGAACTCCAGGGTCCAAACCATCACAACCAACCAACCAACCAAACCCCCAAGCCACCAGGTTGCCTTTTTTTTAAAACAAGAAATTCTTTCTATAAAATGTGTGAAAAACACTTCTGTAGTGTCTGCTCTCAGCTGTGGGGGACTGAGCAGTCCAGCAATAAAACCCTCCCGGAGGCGACGGCAGCAGGAGCTGCTGTGAGTCAGGGCTGTCCAGAGAGGATCCCAAGATTGCGTTTTCCTGGATCCTCTGCGTGTTTTGGACGGGGATGAGCACCTGGCTGCAGCTGGGAGGATGCCAGCCCGACATGGATCCCTCCAGGACGTCCCAAGGGGATCTGACTGCTCTGTCTCCTCCCAGGTGCTCCGTCTCCCTTTGTCTCCAGGTGTTCCCCTTGTCTCCCAGATGTTTTTTGGGATTGGCTGCTCCAGCCATCCCCTATCTATGCACAAACATCCCCCTTCCCTCAGGCTGGTGCAGGTGCTCCCCAAAAGCTCCGGGGGCCAAAGGAAGAGGAAAAAGCCCCATCTCAAGCTCCCCCTTGGAGCGGTTCTTCCCACAGGGAGAAGCTGCTGAGTGCCATGGATGATAATTAGTGTTAATTAACGCTGGACAGAGCCCAGTGAGACCTCCCTGCGCGGCTCTGTGGGAGCAGGGCCTCCCCTCCTGCTCCTGCAGGAGTTCTCACCTCGGTTGCCAATTTTATTCCCCTTTTTTTTCCCTTGGAAGTGCAAGGTGAGCAGTGGCTGCAGGAGCAGGGAATGTTTTGGGAAGGGCATTTTGAGGGAACCTTGGCACTGGGGAGCCTGGCCAGGGCAGATCCTGCTCCTCATCCCTTGGGATTTGCCTCTGGCTTTGGCTCCCTGTGGCTGTGCTGCCCTAGCCAGCCCTACTGTAGCTGCCACCAGGGATTTCCCATGGAATTCCACTGGAAAAAATAAAATTAAAATTAAATGGATAAAACTCGGCAGCAGAGGTTGGGGCAACCCAGTGAGATTTTTTTTTTTTTTTGCTCCCAGTTGAGTTCCATCGTGTCTGGTGGATGAAATGGTGCTTTGGGATTTCCCAACTTTTGGCATCCTGGAATGTGTCCCTTGGAGTACACCAAAGAATCACCAAAGAGCACTTTACCCCATCCTCCCATGGAGACAAAAAACAGATTCATTTTAAAGGAAAAAAAAGTTAATTAATGGTATTGGCAAAGTCTCCCAGGGCTTTTGGCTGGGAGCCCCCAGCCAAAAAATCATAGGAAAAGGAACCCTCAAAAAGCAGGATTCCTGTGAGGTTTAGTGGGAAAAAGCCCCCAAAAAAGCCTCAGAACAGAACAATGCTATAAAATAGGGATTTCTGCTCCTTTCAGCCATGTTGGCTGCCTGCTCTGGGTCGTGTCTGTGCTCTGTGTTGCACCAAAAGGATGAAGAGATTTCCTTGGAAACCAGATTGATCCCTTTCTTGCTTTTCCTCTTTCCCACCAAACTGTAAATACCCAAATATTTATTAGAGTAGAGCACCATATTATTTTCATCATCTGAGCCAAATATCTGTGTGCAATGTACTCCCTCTCCTTTCTCTCCTGTAAGTTTTGTACAGCTTAGAAATACTTAAAAGGAAAAAATAACAAAAAAAAAATCCTGTTTTTTTCTACACTTTTTTAGAATTGAATTGGTAAATACTGTAGGTTCTTTTTTTGGTTTTTGTTTGGTTTTTTTTTCTATGTAATTAATGCACTCTACTGTTTAATGCTGTAACTTGTAGAAATGTTGTATATTTATTTCCTGCTTATTTAAGTTCCTGTGAAGATTTGGTTTCCTCCCTGCCAGAAGTGTTGGATCCCTTTCCAAAGCCATCATGGTGTGGATAACAAGATTTTAATCTTTTTTTTTTTCTTTCTTTCTTTCCTCCAAGTGCCTAAGTCCCCACTTCCCAGGAGTGATTTAGGCACATCAAAGACTTCAGCATTAGTGAAATTCAGTGGGAATTAGGAATTTGGCTCCTCCACCCCCCTGGGATTGCTCCAGCCAGGTTTTCCTGGAGCACAAATCCCGTGGGATGGCGTGAATCACTAAATCGTGTCGCAGGACCCAGCGTATGTAGCATTTTTGACTGCAATTTCCCTGCCTTCCTTGTGTTTTGCACTGATGAATTTTGGACAGGGTAATTGCCACTTTACTTGTGCAATACTGCTGTAAATAATTGCAAGAGCCTTGGTTTTGTTTTGTTTTGGGGGGGGGGGGTTTCTTTTTTTTTGTTTTGTTTTTAAGAATCTTTTATGTTCTTAATATGAGTTTTATATGAATAAAAACTTTCAACTATTTGTCCCGACTGCTGGGTCTTTTGTGGGCATGGAGGTTCTCCTGAAAAGATTGTATTTGTTGCTTTATCACCAATTTTCTCCATTTTCCATCCATTCTCCCTCCATTTTGGTGTTCTGGAGCTCTGAGATCCTTCAGGCCACCCAAAAAGCAGCTCTTGAATGAATCTGCTTTGCCAGGTGCTTCCAGCCCCAAAAAGCTGCTCCAGCTGGGAGATAATCTGGGGATTCCTTGGGATTTTTTGTTTTTCCTCACATTTATGTTGGCTGTGGGCTCAAGCCCAGCTGATGGGCACCTTCCATGCACTTCTTGAAAACCCCAGCTGGTTTTCACTAGCATTGAAGAAGTTTTAGGGTTTATTTCATGCTTTGTGTCTTGTTTTATTTTTATTTTATTATTTAATGCATTTATTAACATTATTTTGAATTTGTTATGGAACATCACTATTTTTTTCCCTTTTATTATTTCACATGGCAGTTTGTATTTTATAGTTTGAAATCTCCTCCTAAAAATTCCCATCCCACCTTCCTTCTGCCTTGGCCCTCCATCCCATTTGTCCCTCCTCTCCCTCCACTTATTCCTCAGCAGCCACCACCTGAACAGGATTTAAAAACAACCCCCCCCAGGTCCTACTTGATAAACAACCTAAAAAAAATTCTGGATTTTTTTTTTTTTTTTTTTTTTTTTTTTTTTTTTTGTTCTTGAGTGTGTTTCAAATTACAGAAGTTCCTGAAAGGGAAGTTTATTGGTTTCAGGTGCTATTTTGGGGGCTTCTTCAACTCACCAAAAAAAAAAGTTTAATTGCCCAGCCAAGCCTCTGCTGGCTCCGCTCTCCTGGTGGAATTTGGGAGCTTGTGGCTGTGTCCAGGTGAGTTGTCACACCTGGGACATGGCCCTGCTGTGACCTTGGTGACAATGGAGTGGGAAGTGCTGTCCCTGCTGGGATCTACCCTTGGCACGTGCCAGCGCCAGCCTGGCCATGGCAACTCCAGGGGGGTCACGGCCACCTTGAAGGGGTTCCTGGTCCAGCTTGGCCCTGGCCAGGCTCAGGTTGGCCACAGCCCACGCTGGCAATGGCCAAATCCAAGGTGGGCGCGGTTCAGGTTGTCCAAGGCCTGGTTCAGGTACGCCAAGGCTAAATCCAAGGCGGGCATGGTTCAGGTTTGCCAAGGCCTAGTTCAGGTAGGCCAAGGCCAAATCCAAGGTATTCCCAGCCAGGACAAAGCTGGTCCTGGCCAAGCCCAGGCTGGTTGCAGCTCCACCAAACTGAGCCTGGCCTCAGCCCATGCTGGCCACAGCCCAAGCCCACCAAAGCCACATCAGCAGCTCCTCCCCACAAACCAGGCCCTTTTCCACACCCATCAATTCTAGGAGCTCCTAAAAACCCCCACACAATTCTGTTTTAAGGATGACAAATCACTGTTATTCCTTGAACAGGAGCAAGCTCCCAGATTTTATTCACAGGAAAAGCCGCAGCTCCCTGTGTCCATCACAGCTGGACACTCATGGCTGCCCTGTGCTCACGCTGTTAGGGACACACAAAACCGGGACATTCCTGCACTCCCACAGCCCTGCTGGCCTCGGGAATGCCAAGCAAGCCAAGCTGAGGGGAGATTCCAGCCATCCAGAGCCACGGGAGCCACACCGGGCTCTCCCCACGCACAGAAAATAAATATATTTATTTTTTTTTCCAATGACTCGCCGCTGACCTTTCAAACACCTGTGCAGCCCAAAGCAGCTAAAAATAGCCCCCGAGCTTTGCATTTGATTTTCATATTGCAACAAAGCTCACCCTTTCCAGCGACTTTTCTGCCTTTTCTGGCAGCTCCTTGGATGCTCGACCTCTCCTGGGGTCACGCAGACGGAGGTGGGAAGCATTGGATACCAGGCAGGTCCCTAAAAGCAATGAAGGGATGTTAAAGTTGCTCTAGCGGAGTTTTTATGGAGTGTAAGATCAAGGAGTCTGCCCTTCCTGAGCATCCCAAACCCCTTCTCTGTGGGATTTTGAAAAATTGAGCCCTGGAACCCAAGGAAAGTCAGACGAGGTTTGCTCTGACGGGGACACGGCTGTTCCAACAAAATCTGGTGCTGTGGAGCTCGGGGGACCTCTCACAGCCCTGCTGGGGGCACAGGGCCTGTTCTTGCCGCATTTGATGGATTTCTCCTGGCTGGCTTTGTGACAGGCTCCTCCATCCCTTTTCCCAGGAGGATGCACGGGGAGCCGGTGCTTCCCGGCCTCCCACGCCCCATCCTGCTGCAATTACAGGCACACTGGAGCTTTGTCACAATGCCACAGCTCTCCTGGCTGGCAATTAATGGGAATGAAGCTGGGGAGGTGGCACAGTGGAGTTCCCTAAGGAGGGGAAGGGATGGTGAGGCCGCAGCTCTGCCTCTCCACCTCCTTGCCCGCGGCGCTGAAGAAGTTGGGATTTTCAGAAATCCCAGTGATTTCCACACAAATCATCCCCCTGGGATTTGGGGGAAGAGCCAGGGGATGCCCTCGAGGCCACAATTCAACATCCATCCTTCCTGGAGCCAGTGGAGTCCCTGGTGAGCTGGGGGCAGAGGGGACAGTCACAAGCGCTGCCATTGCCATTCAAACAAGTTTTGGGCAGAAATGGGTTTAAAAATAGGGGTTTTATGATAAACAAAGTAACCTCATACAGGAAGTGAGCTGCAAATACTAAAACATGCTGTACAAAGCTGGTAAGAGAACAGAGCTGCCCCACAGAACTGAAAAAACAACAAACCCCAAGCCCTTCAAGGGGGGAGCCCAACATTTTCTTGGGGATTTTTAATATATAGATTTTTAAAATTTTTTTTGAAGGAGGTGAAAAGGGATGAACTGAGGGGATAAAGGGCTGGGGGTGTCAGGATTTTCTGCTCTTCACATAGCCCTAAAATAAAGGTGATGCCAAGGCAGCTCCGCGATATGGACGCTGAGTCTGAGCGTGCCGGGACTTCAAAAAACATCAGGTGCTGCTGCTGAAAAGGTTAAGAACTTTTCCTCCCGAAACCCCAAGTGTAGGCTGTGAAAGAACATGGTAATGAAGAAAAATTTCCCCAGGGCTGCTCTTTGATTATCACCAAAGCCATCGAGTTTCAGTTTGAGTGATTTGTATTTATTTATAAAAACAAAGATGAAATAAGTAGAACGAAAACAAAAACCTCATCCTAATTTCTGAGTTGGAGCCTGATTTATTCAGGTAGAGCAGGCTGGGCTGAGAAAACGAGCTGAGTTACCCATGTGCTACAGGGCACATTTTTTTAAGGTTTTAAAAAATACCACGACACCCCCCGCCCAGAAACACATCCAACCACCGTCGTCGGTGCCAAAATGCTGACTTACAAGTCCCTGGGCTGGGCAGCAGCTCCAGCCACGGGGTTCAACCCTGCTTTGGTGCTGGAGCATCTTAATTCGAGTGGGAGAACAAAAGACATTTCTCTTTTCATGTGTTTTCACTTCCATCGTGAGAGAACTAGTTAAAAAAAACACACAAAAAAGCCCTTCAGTGGTCTCTCAGCCTCCACCGTGTTGTTTTTCTACCTATTTTCTGTTGTTGGCTTCTCTTATCAGTCTCATCTGCAATTTGTGGCCGATTCTGTCATGTTTCAGGCAGACAACGTGTTCCCAAAAGTGCTTGCAACCTTTTCGCGAGGGTACAGCAGGCACAGGGGAACCACAGCACAACGAGAAAAAGGGCAGATTGCACCCCAAAAACAGCCCCTGCCCAAATCCCCGTCCCCAGGGCAGGGACCAGCCCCAGGGCACTGCTGGCTGACCCCAAACCACCCCCTGCCCACCCCAGGGCACGCTGACTTTAATAGGGATTCATCCCTTCTCTGCCTGGCAGCAGGAGCCAAACCCAGCCTTGCGTGACCCGCTGGATTTTTCCCGATCCCAAAGAGAATTCCCCGGCGTTTTCCCACCCCGTGGGCACCCCGAGCAGCCTGGGCTGAGCCCTGATTTTGGCTGCAGAGCGTGAATTAAATCAGTGGGGCTGTGAATTACCACCGAAAGCCAACGCCGCCGACCTCGCAGCCCTCGAGCATTAATAGCGAAACCAAAAAAAGCAGATTAATTCCGCGGGGGGCAGCGGGAATGGGGCGAACCCCTCGGAATTCCAGCGCAGCCACGGCTCTGCTGGCTCTGGGGGGAGATCCTGGCCAGCAGCCCCAGCAGCTCTGGGGGAGCAGAGGGGTTAAAGCCAAGGGGAATTTTGGGGTTTGGGGCTGCCAAGGAGGGCTCGGAGCTGTCACCCCAGCAGGGCTGAGCTCGGCAGCGCCGGAGCAGCGCGAGGTTCCTGCCGGGGCTGCCGGCGAGGGGGAGCCGATTTTGGACAAACCAATTTCGGGGTTTTTCAGGGCAGGAGGGTGCTCGGCAGGGGCTGCACGGATGGGGGAGGACTGAGCCATTGTGAAACCCGGCTCCTTTTCCTGAGGCTGCTGCCGCCGGCGGAGCCCGAGCCTGAAAGCTCCCGGAAAAAATCTCCAACGGATTCCCGGAGCAGGGACACCCCAGGGCCACCCACCCCCCAGCCCTTCGACAGCACAATTTCAGGCTCCCCGGAGCAGGAATGACAGCCAGCAGCTCCCTCAGGAAACGCTGCCTTCCCCCCCAAACCCCTGCAGCCCCAAACTTCCTCCCCCGGGAGAACTGGGAAAGGGGGGGACCCCACTGCGCTGCTCCCCCTATCCCAATCCCCCTCTGCTTCCACCAGGCACCGATCCACGCCCTTGGCTTGGCCAGAAAAAGGCTAAAATACAGAATTTCAGCTCAATGTCTCAGGGCTCTCCCAAAGCTCTCTCCACTTCCTGTGACAAAACAAAACACGCTTCGTCTCAAGCTTATTCTTCCTCTATTTTAGTGCCGAGAAGCGATGACCAAGAGCACCCTCGAAACCCTCCTGGGATGCTGCTCCCTTTCCCAAGCCACCCACAGCCCGGGCAGAGGAGGGAGCAGGGCTGGGGCAGCCTCAGCAAGGCACGAGTTCTTTGAATTTGGGGCGAGTTGGTGGCAAATCTCGAGCTGGGCTGAATTTCCACTTCGCTATTTTCATCGCGCCGCCACTCGAGTCAAAGGCTCCCCCCACAATCTCCTCCTCCACGTCATCCACCTCACACCTGAGCCAAAGGGGCAAAAGGAGGGGATCAATGGCAAATTTGGGGGTTGGCTCATCCCCTGCCCCGTGCCAGGGTCAAACAGGCGGGGAATATTTGCTGAGAAGGAGAAGCCAAGAGAAATCCCTTGGCTTTGATTCACAGGACACTGAGAGTCACCAAAACCATCAGCATTTCCCCACTCCATTCACCATGGGATTTTTGGGGAGTTCAGCACCAGGAATTGCACTTTGACAATCCTTTTGTCCATTCCACTTTGGGATATTTTTCCAGTCCAATTCCCAGCGTTTCTGGGCTTTCCCCCTGAGCATCCCTTGGGCAGCTGGATTGAAAAAGCAATTCCCCCCCTTTTTCCCTAGGGGGGGAAAAGGGAATTTGTGGCTGATCTGAATTTGCTCCGTGATGATTTTTCAGTGAGGGAGATCACTCTGAGCTGAGGGGGAATGGGTTTTATTCAGGGAAAATGGTAGCAGTGGGATGAAGAGTGTCCCACATGGAAAATCATCCAGGATTTCCCCAGGGGCTGGGAATTTCCCTCTGAGAATGAAGCTGAAAAAATTCAGTGTCAAGAAACCCAGCTGGAAAATCAGGCAGGCCTTTCACAGACACTGGGATTTGCCTCCAGGAATCAATCTGGAAAATTCAACAGCAGGAAATCCACCTGCCACGATTCTCTCAGCAGCAGCCATTAACTCTGTGTGTGCTTCCATTTATTCCCAATCTTTTCCCATTGTAAAAATAATCCTTTTTTCACCCCACTTTTTAAAAATATTAACCCCCATTTGGCTTAATTGATACCACTGAGGACATCATTACAATTATATGAATTTTATAATTTTCATTATATTTATCACATTACATTATTTCTATCCATTCCATCACACTCTGCTATTAAATTTAATTTAATAAATATATATTTCTATTAGTCAACTCTATTTAATAAACAAATATTTTGAACTAGTAATCAACATGTTATTCAATAAACATACAGTTTACATATGTGAATGTATTTAATAATTGTATTTAAATGTCCTTATATGTAATATATAAATATATATTTTTATATATTTTTATATAATACATTTACATATTAAAACAATCATATTTACATGAATTTAATTTTTATATGAATTTCAAGTATAGGATTTATTTCAATATAAAAGAAATATTAAAATAAATGTAAATAAATAAATATAAAAAGCAGAAGGAATGGTGGGAGCTGCTGGATTTTAATTAATTGCCCTGGTAGATTTTAATTAATTACCCTGCTGGATTTTAATTACCTTTCCTGACTTAAATTTCCCTCCCTGATTCCAATGCCATGGGAAAGTGTGGAAGAACTCAGAGAGCCTGGGAAGGGGCACTTCCCTGCCAGGATTCCATCCCAAATATTTGGCAAATGCTTCCAAGAGAAAATAAATCCCAAACACCTGGAAAGTCCTGAATCCCTAAAACAGGGCCTGGGTGTCCTTGGGATCACAGGATGGGCTCCAGAGGGACCAGGGATGGGCCTGGAAAAATCCCTGAGTGGGATTCCTGGGAATTTCAGGTGGGAGAAAAGAGCAGAAAAGAGCAGCTGGGAATGGGAAATGCAGCACCAGTAATACCAGTACCAGAACCAGTACCACCAGAACCACCAGTACCAGAACCAGTAATACCAGTACCAACACCAGAACCACCACAACGAGCACCAGCAATACCAGCAACCAACACCAGCACCACCAGTACCAGCACCAGAACCACCAGTAATTTCAGTATCAACACCAGCACCACCAGTACCACCAGAACCAGCAGCACCACTATTGCCAATAAAACCAGTACCAGCACCACCAGTACTAGCACCACCAGTAATACCAGTATCAACACCAGACTCCCCAGTAAGGCCAGTTCCAGTAAGGCGAGCCTCACAGGTAAAACCAGGCCCAGTAACACCAGTCCCAGTAAGGCCAGTCTCACTGGTAAAATCAGCCTCAGTGGTAAAACCAATCCCAGCAAAACCTGCCCTAGTAAAACCAGCCCTAGTAAAACCAGCCCCAGCAGCCACCAAGTCCCCGCTGAGTCATTTTCGGATGGAGCTCCTGGTGCTGTCCCTGGGGTTTTCCCTTCCTCCTCTGCCACCCCATTACCCAACCCACCCTTCCCCCACGACACCAAACCCAGTTCCAGGAACTGCTGGGCTCCCCAAAGCCCAGTTTCCAGCCCAACTGGTGCTGCTGGGAGCACTGGTGGCACCGGTACACGGATCAGGATTCAGCTCGGCGCGCATCCCGAAGCCACTCCACACATCCCAAATTTTTATCCCTTTTATCCATCCCATGGAGGCACTCACCACATCCACGGCTCCTTCCACACATCCTCCAGAGACAGGGAACCTCCAGGATTGGGGATGTTCTCATGGGAATGGGTGGAAAAATCCCAGAGTGCTGACTGCACTGAAATCATGGGGAAAGGGATAAAATCCCCTTTTCCAGTCCTGATGCCAGTCATACTCCTGCTGATTCCCTGGGGGAAAACTGGGGGGAAAAGGATTTTTTTAGTTTATGCTTCTTGAAAAACCTCTCCTGCTCCAGAGAGGGATTCACCTATGGAGGAGGCAGCACTGGGAATGCTGGAAGCATGAGAGTGGGATTGCTGCTCCTTTGCTCCCAGGTTTATCCCAGTGGGTTTTGGGGGGAATGATCATGGATTTGTCCCCCTGATAACAGGGATTCACCCCTGTGATTCCCACACTTCTCCAGTCATTTAAGGCAAGGGGTCAGGACGAGCTTCCCTGGGAAATCCCAGCCCATCCAGCACAGTTTCTGCTGGAATGTCACAAACACTTGGATATTACTGGGAATGACAGGGGGATGTTGGGGTGACAGCAGAAACTTTGGCTCCAGCACCCTTCCCTGGGCAAGGGACAGATAAAAATCCCTCAGCCAGGGAAAACTGCAGGAATCCCACTAATTTCAGCCTCACTTCCCAGGCACAGGCGCAAATTCCTGCGGCAAATTCCCCACACAGCAATTCCCAAAGCCACCCGTGGATCCCCTGCCATGAGGATCCCTCCACAGACCCCAAATCCATCCCAAATCCATCCCAAATCCTACCTGGCCTCTCCTCTCCTCGCTCCCAGCCTGGGATGTGCCGAGGGTTTTTATGGAACCCGTCCCTCCCCCAGGATGTGGGGAGGGAGATTTTCCCATGGCCCAGGGGCTCTCCTACTTCCCCCGAGGAGCAGGGGAAAGGATCAGGGAGTTTTTTCTCATCAGAAAGAGCCTTGCCTGGGAAAGGTCTCGTTTCCCAGGGCCTGGAGCCAAATCCATGGGGATTGCAGGCTGAGGGGGCTGGGAAGGGGATGAGATATTCCAGAGTGGGAGTGGAGACTCTGTCATCCAGGGAATGAAGCTCTCAGGCACCTGGACACTCTTCCAGCCTGGAAATCCCCATTTTACCCCCATTCCCACCCAAAAGGAGCCATGACCTCGCAGCAAATCCCCCTGGGAAAGGCTCTGGCTGCAGTCAGGGATGGAAAGAGCCCCATTCCCCAGGGAACAGCCCAGGAGGTGCTCACCCCACTCCAAACCCTTTCCCTCCCAGCTGAGGGACCTCTTCCCTCTGTCCTGCTGTCCCTATTTTGGGATTTTCCCACTCCATTTCCACCCTATGCCCTTTGGAGCTCCCGTGTTTTGGGAAAACAGCCCAGGGCAGGGAATTGCTCCTGAGATGACTCAGGAGCAGGGGAGGTGACACGGAGGGAAGGGGGAGCCCCGGGAGCCTTCAATCAGCCTTTCCCAAATCCACGCTAATTAAAGGTGGATTTAGGAGCCCAGGAGAGGCGCTGGGATGCAGAGGGATGCGCTGAGTGCCCCACGGCCATGCCACGAACATTCCAACCTCAATCCCTGTCCCCAGGAGCTGCTGGTGGCTTTAACCCTTCCAGCACCGGCAAGGAAAATCCCGGCAGTGCCGGAGGGAGCTGCAGGGGATGAGCCATGGTAAACCACCCCCCCAAAAAAATCCCTTTTTGTCCTCATCTGTGGCTTTCACCCATTTCCCATCCAGCTCTCTTGCTGAGACTCCAGGGACCGCAAACCTCCACATGAACCCAGGAGCTGTGGAATTCCTGAGCATCACTGTGGCACCAAATGCTTGGATATTCCTCCCCCCCAAAAAAAATAAAAATCCAAGGAGCTGGATGCTCCTCTTCGTCCTCCCATCCTGTAAGAAATCACACCACGAGCATCCCATGGGAAGGAGGAACACGAGGATTGGAAGAATTTTCCACTGTGACTGCTCCCTTTCCACCTTTTTCCCCTTCCAAAATTGCAACAAAACGGGAGGATGCGCTGGCAGTGATTAGCATCTCCCTGGAAAACGCCCAGCTCCCAAATCCAACTCTCCAGAAACCCCTGGAGCAGCTTTAGGGAACGCCAGAATCATCACCAAAATTCCCATTTTCCTTCTGCTGGATGTTCCCAGCGGGATGGAGCTGCTGCAGGATGGCAGATCCCAAAGAACCTGCATCACCTGTAGGATTCAGCCACGTCCTCCTGGGCAAGGCAGCATCCCAAGGGGTGGCTGGAATCCCTCGGGATGGCCGGAATCCCGCGGGATCCGGCTGCTTTGCCGGGCATGCCGGCACCTGCCTTCCCGCAGCGCGAACAAACAAGTTGCAAAGTCACAGCAAAACCATGAAAGCAAAACCACAGAGCCCCAAAGCGCCTCTGAGTCACTCCCCGGCCGCCGCCACGGCCCCACAGCCCTCCCAAAAAACTCGCCGCCACCTGCAGCTGCCGGTGCCTGCTCCCAAGGGCTGCTCCAGAGGGGCTGGGAGGAGTTTTCCAGCAGGGAAAACCTCTCTGAGCGGGCTCAGGGATGGATGGAGGAGCGGAGGTGATGCCCGGACCCACCTGGCAGCTCCTTATTTCCCGCAAGCTCACCTGGAATTTTTATTGTTATTTCTGAGCGTGCCCAGCGCTCCCGGGATAGTGACTGCTGCCATGGAGTCACGGAGGTCTGGCCACCCCAAAAACCCGGGATTGTGGCGTTCCCGGCTCCGGGCTTGTCCTGGCGACACCTTTGGGTCACCGCAGCCCGGTTCGGAGCCGCCTCCCGGCACCGCCGCTTCCCAGGGCTTTGCTCGTGGGATCCCGCACAGCTGGAACCGCTGGGATCGCTCCCAAAAAAACCCGAATTCCACAAGTGCCACGGGTGGGGATGGCGCTGGCAGCGCAGCCACGCAGGTGGCCACGGTGGCGAGGCCGACAGAGGTCACTGTTGCCGAAAGGTTGAGAGCCCCAGCCAAAAAAAAAAAAAAAAACCAAAAAAAAAAAAAAAAACCCAAAAAACCAAAAAAACCAAAAAAACAAAAAACAAAACCCAAAGGGAACTCAGTGGGGAAGGCGGCGATGATGGGGCCGGGCTGGAACAGGAATCTTCCCGGGATCGCATCCATAGGATGAGATGGGATGGGATGGGATGGGATGGGATGGGCTGGAGAAGCCACGCTCTGCTCCATCCAGAACCAAACAGGGATCATGAGGAAAATTCCCACCTGGAAAGGGAATTATGATCCCGAGGGAGAAAGCTGAGCCAGGGCAGGGAAAGGAGAGAGAGCCGGCACAGCCTTTGGGGCACACAGCCCAGGGAACCGCAATTTGGGATGTGGAGAGAGAGGGAGAGGCAGGAACTCGCTTTGCCAGCCCAAATCCCAAAGGAGAACAGGAACGAGCGGCACAAAAATACCCCCAAAAAAGTGACCAAGCACTGTGGGGGCAGGCATGTGCCATCATCACGGAATCAGGGAGTGATTTTGGGCTGGGAATGCTCCATGAACGCCATCCCATTCCATGGGCAGTGCCACCTTCCCCTGGCTGCTCCAAGCGCTGTCCAAGCTGGGCTGGGACACTTCCAGGGGTGGGGAATGGGGTGCAGGAGCAGGGAGAACCTCCACCTATCACCCTCCACATCCCACATCCCACATCCACACACCTTCCATCTCTCCCAGCAGCTCCTCTTCCCTCCCCGCCGCTCCCGGAGCATCCCAAAATTCCTCCCATCTCCAGGGCGCAAAGCGCTGGTTCCACGGTGGATTTTTCTGCTAGTGTTTTGGTTTTTTTCCCCCCGCAATTCCCGCTGGCAGGCGAAGGGATCAGCTCCTTACCTGTCGCATCCCGGTTGGGCGGTAATTCCCGGTTTTTCCCGGGAAGCGCAGCCCGGGCATCCCTTAACGGGCGCGGGCGCGCCGTGCCCCGATCATTGGTCCAGCTCACGGCAGCCGCTGCTTTCAAATTCTGCTCGGAGGAAACAGGAAGCCCCAGAGCTCCTCGCCAGAGCCTCCCCCGCCCTTCCCGGCCGCCCTGCCCCGAGAAAAAGAGCCGGGAATGGAGCTTTTCCCGCGTCCGGCGGAAAGAGGGAGCATCCCCAGGTCCTGGCAGGGAGATGCTCGGCTCCGCGCCGCTCCTCGGTTTCGTTTTTCGGGAGGTGGGTTCGATGCTCGGCGTCACCCTGGGGTTGTAAGCGCATGAGACGTTGACTTTCCGCAAATATTAAAATTAATGATATATGTAGATAATTTTAAAACAGCTTTTCTGCATAAATATAATTTTTTCTTCTAATAGCAAATCTAAAACATTTATTTTTTTTAAATACTATGTTTAAACTACCCACTTAATTACAATAACAACTTATATAATAAAAACCCTGCAGCTAGCACAATTATCAACACTCACCGACTGCAAAACGCCCAAACCACCATCCAAATTAAAAAATAATAATAAAAAAATTAACACCACAAGCCAAAAAACGCACACACTCTAAAAAAAGAAAATCAAAAACCAGCCATATTAAATAGTTCCCAAAAAACTTTTAA
This sequence comes from Sialia sialis, assembly GCA_009812075.1. Classification (NCBI taxonomy): domain Eukaryota; kingdom Metazoa; phylum Chordata; class Aves; order Passeriformes; family Turdidae; genus Sialia; species Sialia sialis. Next base: position 6,438,278 of record VRYO01001589.1, read on the forward strand.
CCATACATAAAAAAACCTATAAATATGCAACAAGTTAATGTATTATAAAATATATTTTAAAAAATGTTCCCACAGAGGCTTGAGGAGGTAAAATAAAATTTAAAAAAATTTATTTCCTTGTTAAAATCGTGGGGAATCTCATTCCCTATCCCTGGAAGTCCGAGGGTGGAGTGGGGCTTAAAGGAAGGTGCTTGTGGACTAGGTGTGACAAATTAAATAAATAAATTAAATCTAATTAATTAAACTATTTTTAATGAATTAGAGCAGCTTCTCAAAAGGTTAAAAAAAAAAATGATGAGGGTTGGAATTTGTCACGGGCTCTGCCTCCTTCAGGACACTTCAAGCAATTGGAAAATTGTGAATACACAATAAATTTGGTTTTTTTCATAAGAATCAGGTTGGTCTCATTTTCCTGCTTTTGCCCTCCTTTTTTAAAATCACTCCCTCCATTTGACCCTTTGCAAAATCCTTGAGGATTTGGGAAAAAACAGGGAGAATTTGGCACAGAATCCCACAGAACAGGATTAAATTTGGAACCACAATATTCAGAATCCAAGCCTTTGGCTCTGGTTGAGTAATCCCTTAACCTCTGGCTGCTTTTTATGGAACAATTCCATGTGTTTGGTGACAAATTAAGGATCTGCTCTGCCCCTGCTCCAGGTTCATCCAGGGGGAATACACAAGGAGGAAGGGAGCACAAGGTGTTGAAACCAGGGATTATTTCATTGTCTGGAAATAAGATCCACCACAAGGAAAGGAGTTATAAAACCAAGGAAAAGCACCATTCCCAAATTCCCCACAAAAACAACCCAATTGCAAACAAGCCTTCGTTACAAAAGTAAATTTATTATCACCTCACTTTTATAGCTCTCTTTCTCTTTTTTTTCCTTTTTTTTTTGGTAACAATTTATAAATAACTCCTGGTCGTGGTTGCCACAGCTGGGGGTGAGTCTGGTGACTGAGCAGGTCCCAAAAAGGAGATTTTTGGGAAGCTAGGTGGGATCAGAGCACCATGGCCTGGGGACTGCCGAGCAGCAGCGGAGCCAGGCGCAGGAGCGCCCGCACGGGCACGCGCAGCCTCCTCAGCTTCAGCAGCAGCTCCGAGAAGTTCCTGCTCCCTGGAAACATCCAAAGCAAAGGAAAGAGGTGTCAAAACGAGCCAAGCTTTGCCCAGGAGAGGAGGGAGGAGTTCCAGGGAGCTCTGAAGGTGTCATCCCATGGATCTGTATGTTTATTGTGTGCTGGAGTTCTAGAAGAGATCTCAAATCTCTTTTTAAAAGAGATCCCAAATCCAGGACAGGAAAAGAACACCCAGAAGACGTGTGTAACAGGCAGCTGGAACCTTCCATGCCCAGGCACAGGAATTCCTGGGATAAGCCCCAGCTCCCTCGTGGATGTGGCGACATTCCCGCCCCAGCCCTAAGCAAGCAACAGAACTCCCAAAATTCCAAAATTCCAGCTGCCTTCCTTTTCCCCGAGTAACCTGAGCATCCCCAGGCTGCTGGAGGGCTGCAAGGAGAAGCTGCCCAGCAGAAGAGGGTGCAGGAGTTCCCTGGATCCCAGTGCCAGACTCACCTTCCAAGCCCCCAGCTGCCAGCTGCCCCGGCATGGGCACGGAGTGGTAGATGAGGAAACACGCCAGCATGCTCAGCTGGGACTCCTCTGGAGCCTGCCCACTCAGGTAGGAATGCAGGGACACGTCCCCTCCAGCTGCAAGGCACAGGGAATACCTCTGGTGATGCTTGGGAAGCAGGATTTCCACAGGAATCCCACTGAAGTCTCCATTCCCCACAGGAGGTTGTTTTCCACCCTGCCTGCTTTTGCTCTGGGGAAATTCTCCCTGTGCAAGATTAGGAAGGAATTTTCTCTGGGAAACATCTCCTTCCCTGCTAAAATCCCCCAGCACTCCAGGCAAACTCAGTTCTCCAGGGAATGCTCCACACCAAACTGAAAACACTCTCTCTTCCCTTATCACTTTTCCACACTTTTGAGGCAAAAATCAACCTGGGTCAGCCAGACAAGAACCAGGTGAACAGCAGGGAGTGGAAGGAGATTTCAGGATCCCAACTCTGCTTAGATTGGAATTCCCTCTTGTACCTTGAAGCCACTGATCCAAGGTGTTGTCTATGGTGCACTTCATCACTGGCAGGAATTCCGAGTTCATGAAGAGCCCTCGGCTTGGGCTCCTGCTCATCCTCTCCTGGTGGCTCCTGGAGCTGAAGAATTCCAGCACCAGCTTCATCTGCCACAACTCAAAGGTCTCGGACATTTCCCTCCTTTCCAGCCTCCTCACGGCCTGGAGTTGGAGGAATTGGAGCAGGAATGGAACAGGAATGAAATGAGTCTTGAACTCCTGCCCTCCCTCCTCTGGAAAAGCACTGGAATGGCTGCTCCTTGCTCCCCAAAAAGTGGGGGAAGTTCCCAAGAGGAGCAGGAGCTCCCTACCTGGTCGATGGCAATGTATGTGGGAAGCATCTCCGGGTTCTCCTGGGTCACACACTCATAGAGGATGGAGGAGAACAGATCCAGGATTTCCTGTTTCTGAGGAAAAACCATGGATTCATTCCAGGTTCCTGCCTCCACTGAAGTTAATCCATGCAGTGGCATCACAGGAATTTGGGGTAATTAATGAGACCACTTGACTCGGGATAATTAAACTGGGGTTTGTGCCCTGCCTTAAATAATTCTTAAAGAAATTTTCCATCTAAAACCTTCTGTGACTTCCCCTAAATGCTTCTGGATTTGTTAAACACATTCCTCAAGGAATGGGACCCAAAAAATCCCAAAAGGAAACCAACAGGAATCACAGGATCACCTTTGCATTAAACAGCATCTTGCAGGGTATTCCCTGCTCCTGCTGACTGCAGTGCTAAATTCTGCTCTAGAGTTTAAGGCAGCTTTTCCCTCCTTTTTATCCATGGGATGAGGGTTGGGAAACACCAACTCTTCCTACCTGGCCCATGTCCACAGTTGGTTTGCAGAAATAATCAGCGAAGGAAAAGAGAGCGGGATCGGAAGTAAAAGCAGAAATTGCTTCTGGCTGGAAAAAAAAAAAAAAAAGAAGGATTAAAACACATTCCTAAAATGAACTTTTTGGATCTGTTCTCAAGATAACAACTGATTGCCAAAATGTCCAGAACACAAGGGAGAACACTGGAACCCACACCAAAGGTTGGAATCCACGCCTAAAGGCTGGAGTCAAGGATCTGAATTTAGACTCAATTTAATTTGGACTCAATTTAAAGGCTGGGCTGGATGATCTAAAGGCTAGACTCAGTGACGTAAAATTTGGATTTCATGATTTAGAGGCTGGACTCAGTGATGTAAAATTTAGATTCAGTGACTAAAGGCTGCACTCCATGACCTGAAGGTTGGACTCCAAGACGTAAAATTTTGATTCAGTGATCTAAAGGCTGGACTCAGTGACCTAAAATTTTGATTCAGTGATCTAAAGGTTGGACTCTACAATCTGAAGGTTGCATTCCACAATCTAAAGGTTGGATTCCAAGATCTAAAATTTTGATACAGTGACCTTAAATGTTGGACTCAGTGATGTAAAATTCAGATTCAATGATGTAAAGGCTGGACTCCATGATCTGAAGGTTGGACTCCAGGATGTAAAACTTGGATTCAATGACCTAAAGCTTGCACTCAACGACCCTGGAGGGCTTCCCCACCCTCAGTGACTCCATGATCAAGCCCTCCACGTGTCCAACAGTGTCTGGCCCAGCATTGCCTCTCCAGCAGCATCATTTCCTCCCTCACCTTGAAGGCGCGCGCCTCGGCGCTGCGGTGGGTGACAGTCTGGGCCAGGAGGCTGCGCCAGCCCATGGGATCCTCCTTGTAGGAGAGCTGCCCTGCCCTCAGCTTCACGTACAGGATGCCACCCTTGGAGAGGATGGACCTGGAATCGTTCAGAGAGGAGATTCAGGCTGGATACTGGGGAGGAATTCCTCCCTGGAAGAGTTTTCCCACAGAAGCTGTGGCTGCCACATCCCTGGACGTGTCCAAGGTCACTGCCCCACAACCTGGGATAGTTGGAGGTGTCCTGGGTGATCCTTAAATCCCTCCCACCCCAAAGCACATTGTGCTAATGTATTAATTTAATCCCTCCAGCTGACAATGGTTGGACTCATCACCTTGGAGGTTTTTCCCAACCTGAACCATTCTGGGATGGATTCATGGCAAGCAAAAGAGCTCAAAGCGGCACAAGGCATAGCTGGTTTGTGAGAAAGATCCCCCCCTCCACCCCCCCCCAGATCCTGTGTTCCGGTAAAACCTCTGGTTCCCACAGCTGCCCCCCACGTTTCCAGCGCGTCACGAGGGCGGGTGGCACTCGGTGACACGGGGTGACACCAGAAAAAAGGGCAGTAACAGTCCCCAACAGTCTGGGAAACGTGACATCACCACCACTCAAAACCAAACCAAAACCATGAGTCGGAGCTGCTCTCTGCTGCCTCCATCCCACTGCCACTCTCTGTGGGTTTTACTATCAGGTTTTCCCCGGGTCCTGTTTTTTTTGCATGAATTAATCACCTCAATGGGTGAAACCCAACGCTGCAGTTTCTTTCCTTCCCCCCACCAAAAGTGCTGTCAGATGCACAACAGTGACTTGATGAAACCCAGGTTTCTTTCTGAGCTGTGGGAGGGTTTTAAAAAAACCATGAAATACGATTACTACGAGGTCGTGATTCAGTTGAGCATTAAAAAAACACTTACTGGAGATGAGTCGTTCCCTTGCTTAAATCTATTAATAATTCCCAGTACCGGGGGCCCTTCACTCTGATCTGTCAATAGAAACATTTTATTACTAAATATAACCAGAACCATTGAATTAAGAGGTTCCTACTGCTTTTTTGGTTTATGGTGCTGCCCACACAGAAAATTCAGGAGGAGTTTGTGTCTCCTGCAGGGAATTCCCTGCTGTATCAGATCTTGATCAAGACAGAAGACAGTGTCATCTGGAGTCAGGCAAAGGAATCAAAACACCATCAGATCTCAGCTCCTGAGATTTGTGGCACAAAATCCAGGTGGTTTCCCATTGAAATAGAGATTTCCTCTACCTGCTTCAATAGGTGGAGCTCTGGGAGAAGTGTGGGTGCCATCAGCTCCTCGGTGGCCTCTCCGTACCACTGCGTGCCCTGCAAAACATCATGGGAGCCTGCATCTCTTGCCTGCACCTCTTCCCCCTAAAAATTTCAAGTCCTGACTCTCCCTCTCCTCCTTTCTCCTCTCCAGGTGCCACCAAAGCACACCTGAGACTGGCTGAGCCCAACCCTTCGCTTTTTTTGTCTCATCTCCACAGCTTGAGATCAAACCCAGGACTGGAGGCCACTCCGAGCAAAATAAAATAAATCCATAAATCCCAGTGTCTGCTCATCCCACAGCTCCTCAGGGCCTCCCAGCTACGTTACCTTGTAGGTGACCTCTATGAGGGCGTAGCAGGGGGTGTTGGAATCCACATCCACGGGGGTGAGGAGCCTGGGCTCGGCTGCCAGCACGTACAGGTGACGCAGAGCCTGCAGGTGGTACCTGGGGAGGGAAGCAGGAGCTCAGCACGGGCTGGGAATGATCCCAGGCACCCAATTCCAACTCCACACCCAGCTCATGTAGCCATGGTATGGGTTAATTAACAGAACAGGGCTTAATGAGCAGAACCACAAGTGGTTAAGGGTGATGAATGGGCAGATCTTCCATGAAAAGTCTTTCCAGCTCAGCAAACTGCAGCAGGCACATCACAGGAGCACAGCAGAGATGGTTTTTCATCCCTGACCAAAAATTCCTACCACTGTCACTAATTTCTTCTGTTTCTCACTTTTTTTTTTAATGGAGAACGTCCAAAACCTGACTTTTTGGTTAAAATCCATCATTTTTCTTTTGCAAGGAAATGGGATCCCCAAGAATTCTTACCGATTGTCCGTGCTGTGAACAGGGAAGTGAGGGTACAGAGCGCACAGGAGAGCAGCAATGGAGGAGTTGGAAGTGCTCAGGGAATATCTGCAGCAAAAAAAACCCAAAACAACATTACCCTTTAGTTTTCCTCCTGAAAAGCACAGGAGGCCAAAATATTTTCGTGGGATGAGGAAAGGAATTTCCAGAAGTTCGCAAAGACAACAGAAGATGCCTTTATTCATCCATATAACATTAAAAAAAAGGGGGGAAAGGGAGGAAATGGAAAGCAGGGCTGGGATCTGCCTTTGGAAAAGGCCCATTACCTTCCTCCTCCCAGGAAGAGGAGCCCCAGAGCCATGTGGTGAGCCAGGTGGAAGCCATAGTTCATCTCTCCCCCTGTCTTCTTGTGCATGAAGCGGCAGAGCTGGAGCACTTTGAGGTTGCCAGAGCCAGCCATGACCATGGCCAGGGCCAGCAGCAGGACACTCAGGCATGTTTCCAGGTTGTAGTGACCTGTCTTGAGGCACAGCAGAGAGGTTTCACCACCATTCCACGGCCAACAGCACATTCCAGGCAGAGTGTCCATCACTTTCTACCCCTGAAAACCACATTCCCCAGAAAAAGGGAGAGCCAGCAAAGCCCTCCAATGATTCTCAGCCCTGCCACATCCTATGCACTGTGTGCCATCCAGGAAATTAAGAGGACTGGGTTTGCTCCCACTGAGGTTTTGTTGAGGGTCACACAAAGCCATCTTTCGGCTAGAAGAAAACTTGGGAAAACTTACTATGGAGGCTGTCGGAGCCGACAAACACTTGAGGAAATCCGTGGCGTATTTGTACTACGAAGAAAAGAAACGCCCAGTGATTGTGGATCCAGAAGGTGAGTGGCAGCTCCCTGGGAGGGGAAGGGAATCCAATCACCCTCCCCTTACCAGGCACTGAAATGCTGCCAGGTTTTCCGAGCCGGCAAAGCGAAATCCCAGGGATAAACACGCTCCGGCGATGATGTAGACGTGAGCTTGCCTAAGGAACAACACAAACAGGAAATGACTGAGAGTTCCTCTTCTCCCCCTCTGAATGCACAGCACCAGCTCCTTCATCCCTTAAAAATGGAAAGGAAGACTCATCCTTTTTAGGATCTTTATAGTAGAATTCCCCAGGAGGAGATTTTTGGGATGTTACTCACGCCAGCGTTTCCAAGCTCAGGTCCTCAGAGGAAGGCAGCTCTGTTGCATGAAGAGAGATAATGTTCTCCCTTATGATCTATGAAAACCAAGAAAGGAAAATAAATCCAAGGGAAAGCTGATGATTAATTGAAACTCAGGCCCTAAAGAGTTCCTGAGTGATACCAAACAGGGCTAAAGGAAGGAAAAGCTGTTTTTTCCCCAACAGACACCACCAGCATCCTGCAGTTCTCATAGGCATTGAGCTCATGTGGTCTTAAGAATTCCATATAATGTCTTGGAATATCACGGATTCCACTGTCGGGAAGTTATTCCCAATGCTCAGCTCCTGGCAATGCAGGGAAAAGTTTAATCCCTTCCTTTTCCTGACATCAATTTGTGTCTGGAACCATCACATCCCTCCCCAACCGTCTCCTTTCCATTCCTGGTGCTCCTAAAATCCAGGGACGCCATGGAACTGTCACTTGTCATGTCAATGCTCATTTCCTTGTGCTCCTGACCTGGCTGTGGAAATACCCACGTGGAAAACCCACAATCCAGGGAGGTGTAAAATTGGGAAGCAAGCACACCACACAGCAACAAACACCCACCTGAGGCACGTTGCTGTTGACCCACTTGGAATTGGGCAGGATGTCATCCCACAAAATCAGGCATCGAGCCAGGGTCTGGAAAACCAGGAGAAAAACCAAATGGTGAGGGAGAAAATGGAAAATACACCTAAAAATGCAGTGTAACATTCCCCATGAATTGTCTTTCATCTGTTTCTCCCTAAATTCTGTCTCCGTGACAAGGAATTACCACACTACAAGGAGAAATTGTTGGAAGGGGTGAGTTTGGCTGGGAAGCGCAGGATTCTGGATGATGGGCATCTTGGGCTGGAATTCCTAAACATCAGTTAAGTAGACAGAGGAATGAAGCCAAGGAATATCTTACCCTCAACAAAAGGAATTCTGGTTTGACAAAGTCCAGCAGATACATGGTGTCCGGTGCTTTGAGCCAGTCAGCGATGGATCTGCAGGGCATAGCAAAGGAAAAGGGGATTCCAGCTCACATCCCAGCAATTCCAAACCTCAGCAGAGCCAACAGCAGGGCATGTGACCCTGCAGGAATTCCCAGGTCAGTACCTGTTGTTGGTTTTCAGGTAGATCATGGCAAGCGCAAGGGTGGCACCTGGGCACGTCACGTCCACGTTGATGGTGTCCCCTTCCTGGGAAAACACAGGGAGCAGGGAAGGGAAGGATGCTCCCAAAACCGTGGAGACATTTCCCAGACTTCCAGCTCCAACGAGCCAGCAGGTACCTTGATTTGGTAGCTGGGAGATTTGTGCTTCTCCCTGTGCATTCCTGCCTGGAATCTCCTGTGTCCCCCCACCATGTACTGGTAGAGCTGCTCGGGAACGTTGAGGTCCGACATCCCGATCAGGTTACTGCCGTGCTGGAGGATGGGAAGGAAGGAAAAGCATGGAAGCGCCTTCCTCCAGGAGCCAACAGCTCTTGGAATGCCACCCCAATGGATAATGAGTCTCCTGGTTGCAGCTGACTTACCCCAAGGCACACCATTCCCAAGGCCAGCCCTGATGCCAGGGAATAGGACTCTCTGTCCGTGCAATATTCCATTTCTGGGCCAGGGGGACGCCCTGGAGAAACCAAAACAGCAAAATTCACCATTGGGAATTCCAGCTTATTGCCTAATTCCTACTGAAAGGAGAGGAAAAAAATATCTGTCCCTCCTTAGGGAAGTCGTCATGGACTGACAAGGAAGTGGCAGTTCATCCATCCATTCCCAAATAGCAGCTCCTAAATGTTATGGCTGGACTTGGAAAAGACCAAGTTTAACTGAGGATACTTCAAGATTCCGAACCAATCCAAAAAAGGACTGCACATATCCAATTTCACCCTTAAAACTGATCCCATTCCCTGCTTAACAAACCACACAGCCTCCAGGTGGAGTCCCATGGAAACATGGAGAAAAGCATCATAAATCTGCTGCTCACATCAGCTCTAAAAATTCCCAACAGGAGAATTCAGGACACCAAATGTCCAGGTGGAAGGAGCAGGAACAGCAACGATGCTGCCACGTTTCTTCTCCCAAATCCACATCTCATACTGCACGAGCTCCCAATGGGGTTTTTGCAGTGCAAGTTTTTAGGTTTTTCCAGTCATTTTGCATGCGATTTTTGGTGGTTTTTGGCCATTTGATGTCGGATTTCCTTGAGAGTTTTGGCCACCCACTTTCCTGTTTTTGTTCCTCATAAATCCCTGGAATCTCACAGGATTTTGGGGCTATTTTTCTTTTGTTATGGCCAATTTTGGGAATTTTCGAGTCATTTCTCCAGCAATATCTGGGTAATTTTTTCATTTCTTGGTGCGAACATTAAAAGATTTTTATGGGTTTTGTGGCTGAAATTTTTCTGGGTTTTCCCCCATGTTTTCCTCAAGAATCCCTGGAATTTTGGCAAGTTTGGTGTTTTTCAGCGCAAGTTTTTTGGAGTTTTTGGGCCATTTGCAGTCAGATTTCCTTGAGAATTTTGCCCACCCATTTTCCTGCTTTTGTTCCTCAGAAATCATTAGACTTCCCGTTGGAAAACGAGAGGAGCACATTGTGGTGGGAATTGACAGTTCCCAACTCCCTGGTGGGGTTACGGCGCTTTTCCCACCCGCCATCCCCTTTTCCCAGCGCCCACCTATCTCGGCCAGCAGCACCTCGGCCGTGTGCCTGTGGGCAGTGCCCTGGTAGACCAGGCCGATGCCCACCACGGCGGCCACCTGGACGTTGTGGGGCACATCCAACTCGGTGGAGGTGGGCGGCAGCAGGGCGGGGATGTGGATGCTCAGCAGGCGGGTGATGGCCATGTCCATGGTGCCCAGCTTGGCGGCAGAGACGCCCAGCAGGAGCCCGATGCTCGTCATCTCGTGGCCCTGGCGGAGGGGACAAGGAGCAGTGAGGCACCTCTGGGAAGATCTGGTGGTGAAACTGCTGGAAATCTTTGAAGGGAAAGGAAGTTTCCTCGTTCTGAGGAATCGCAGAATATTTAGGATTGCAAGGGACCTCTGGAGGTCATCCAGTCCATCCCCCTGCTCACTCTGAGGAATGCATCCAGGTAGGTTCGGAGTTTCTTCAGAAGCAGTTCTCCACCACTCCCATGGAAAGAAATCCTTCCTCACACTGCAAAAGGATCCTTCCAACCCAAACCACAACCATAATGAAGCAACTCAGACACTCTCCAACCCAACAGCTCAAAGGAACCTGTTGACTTTTCCTTCCTCCTGAAGGAACAGCAGATCTCAACCCCGCTGGATGTGCCAGGAGGGCTCACCTTTGTCAGGTAGTCATGGATGTTGAGGGTGGCCAGCTTGGTGAGATGCCCATTGAGGCCCAGGGCCATGAGGAAGCCGGCGTACTCGTTGGCCAGCTCGGCCATCTTGGGCTTGTTGTAGACGATCCAGGCGGAGTCGATCTGGGAAGCGGGAGCGATCTTCAGGCCAGCGGCCACGCCGTTGTGGAAACTGGCCCAGCAGGCCATGTTGGGGGGGACGTCGATGTTCCCGCTGTTCAGATCCACCGTGGTGTTCCTGGGAGGAGCACGGCCTGCCGGGGGACACGGGACAACAGTGGTCAGGGAAAGACAAGCTCCTCATCCAGCTCCCATCCAAGAATGTTCAGGAATGCCAGGAAAGCCCTCTATCCTGCAGGACCCCAGCAGTGACCAGTTTAGGACATTTTCCCACCTGATTTGAAGATTCCAGAAGCATCTTCCACCATTCCAAGTGGCAGATTCAAAGCCCAAAGAGCTGCTTCCTCACAGAACCCGTGAGGAATTCTTGGCGGAGAAGATGCCATAAAATTTACAGGATAACAGCCCTGGTGGGGAGTGGAAAGGAACCTGGCCCACGTACCAGTGAGGTTGAGCTTGGGGATGGGCAGCTGTTCCGTTGGCACGGGGTGGTAGGAGAAGAGGGTGAACATTCCTCGTCCAACTGGGAGCGCCATGGTTCGCTGGCACAGCTGCAGCAACCTGGTGTGGAGGAGAATCCAAAACCACATGGAAAACTTTCCCAAATAGAAATTACCTACAAGGAACTGGACAGGACCATTCTCCCCTCATTGTGACTCCTTCCTTCTCCTCTCGAACTAAACCTTTGGTCCTTGCAAGGTTCCTCTTCCAGCTGTTGTTTTCCCCTCAAAGCTGGTTCAATGATTCCATTCCCAGCTGTGCCAGAAGCGAAGGGAGAGGAGAAAGCCAAGCAAAGGTGGTTCCCCTGTGGGATCCTGCTATGAGTGGTGACAACACTCATAATAAGCCACGTGCAGAGGTGATAAGGTGCTTCCAAAAATGCCGACCACAGTTCTCTATTATTTAGTCTGGAAACCCTTTCTAGACTTGTTAGATTACTCAGCTGCCTAGGTCAGGCTGAGAGCAACTCACAGGTTTGCTTGTTCTCAGGTTTGCTCTTTGATTTGGTTTTTAAATCAGAGTTTTTTAACACCGCCCCCCCAAAGTGAATAAAGAAGCAGGGCAGGGATAACTTTGTGTTAATAACGTGCTTTCTGTGGAATTCCAAGGACTCCTGGCTCATGACCAGCCCATCACAAAGGTTTCTCCAGCTTCAGGCAGGGCATGGATGCTTTGGTCTCTGCAGAGTAGGTCCTGCTTATATTTCACATTTATTGGGCAGAAGAAAGTGCTACAAAATCCATTCAACCCCAGTTGACCTCAAAGTGCTGTTTGGAGTCCACACTAAGTGTCCTTCCCAACTCCACCACGGCAGAGCTTTGATATCCACAGATCTCCAAAGATTATGATTTTATTATTTTTTTAAATTAGATTCTGAGAGCCTCCAAAACCTTTCAGCTGAATGAAATACTGGGAAAATAGGAACAACTGGAAATGGAGAAAGTTCCAAGGCTGGATGGGGCTTGGAGCAAGCTGGGATAGTGCATGGTGTCCATGGCCGTGGCAGAGGTTGGAATGAGATGAGCTTTAAGGTCCTTCCAAACCCAAGCTAACCCAACCCAACTCAACCCAACCCAACTCAACCCAACCCAACTCAAGACAAGCCAAATCGAGCCAAGCCAATCCAACTCAAGCCAAGCCAAGCCAATCCAAGTCAAGCCAAGCCAAATCAAGCCAACCCAACTTAATCCAAGGCAATTCAACTCAACTCAACTCAACCCAACCCAATCCAACTTAAGCCAAGCCAATCCAACCCAACTCAACTCAACCCAACTCAACTCAACCCAATTCAAGCCAACTCAAGCCAACCCAACCCAGCTCAAGCCATTCCACGCTTCCAGGACTCCATACCTGTTTTCCTTCTCCTCGATGTACTCGTGGTCACTGGCCTCTGGCATCTGCACCACGTTGACGCGGACGGGCCGGGCGCTCTGCAGGAGCCTCTTCACCTCCTGCACCCTCAGGTCCTCACTCCAGATCAGGGACATCACCTCCTCGTTCATGTCGTTCATGCCATCCTCATCCTCCTCTGACTCGGCCGCCGATGGGATTTCCGAGGACGGCACCGTGCCCACGGACTGCAAGGGGAAGGGGAAAAGGCAATTCCAGAGGGGAAGATCACATCCTGAATCACAGCAAACTCCTTACAGGAGTTTAAAGGCCTGGAGGATCTCCACAAGTATTTTGCACGACCAAATGCAATAAATAATTAAAGACAAGAGATGATGACACCTCAAATACATCGGGGTGTGTGACCAAGTTCTTGTCCTTTCAAAATCCTTCCTAGTTCTGAAGTCATAGGAAAGGGTTTTCCTTTCCCTGCCTATTCCATCAGCCCAGTTTGTGCTAAGCCCAGCTGATGATTATCCCAGTTTGTGACCGGCCCAACCAGAGCTGCAGTTCTGCAGATTCTGCTCCAAACCCTGTGTTATTTTTCAAACCGTCGATGTTTTCACACATCAATTTAGATTCTCTCCACAATCATGCTGGAAAAGCAAATTACCCATTAAAACAAACAGCCTGCACAGCAGAAAATCCCCGAATTCCTCACTCTCAGACACCCTGGGGTTCACCACAGCATCAGAAAGGTTTTGGAACTTCCACACATGACCAGAACAGCACCAAAGCTTAGGAGCACTCTTGGAAAACCCTTTTTCCACATGAGATTTAAGAAATGCTTTTCTAAAGCTCTGCTCTCCTGTTTGTTCACATCACACAAATCCTCCTGTGGCTCTCTGGGAACACATGGCCCCAGGAAGGTGAGTAAATGAAGAGCTGGTGAATGAGACCCAATTTCTTCTGGCAAATCCACGCTCAATCTCAATACTCAGCTGCACCACCCAGAGCTGCAGCGTCCGTTCTGAAACAGGAAACTCCACCCTGCCCTCCTGAGAAATGACAAACAATTTGGGGTTTGAAGCTCCCTTTGGCCTTTTAAGGTCACATCAATTCGAGGCATTGTTATAAAGTCAGTGATAAAATCAAATTTATCATCATTTTTGACAACTGGTGAGAGTTTCAGTTGGGCACAGCTTCCACCAGTGACAAGCAAAAAGGATTTTTCATGTGGCGGCAGGTGGGGCTTGACCTGGAATTAATTAACCTTTCTGCTAAATTAATTACAGTTTTGATATGCAATTAGTCATAAATAGCCTTTTTTGTAGAAAGCTGGAATAATTTTAATATCCCTTCCAAAGATGAGACAGCAAAAAGGGATCTTGACCAAGATGGGCTTGAGATTTCAAGCCCTAATTCCTGACTTTGGAAAAGGCTCCGGTCTTTTGCCATGAGGGGGTTTTACGCCAGCCTTAAGAAGATTTTTGCCTTCCAACAAAGGACATTTCAGTGAGATGCAATTCCTCGGGATGCTGGTGGATTGCCACCATCAGAATAAAATGTGGAAGAGAAAAACACCACACTGGGGGTTTTTTTAATCATTTTACCTCAGGATACAAATAACTAAGATTTTTTTTCGGGGGCAGGACAGAAAGAGAAATATGGCAAGTATATTTTCAAATCCAGCTCTTCTAGAGGGAGGAGGATTGACAAACCATTGACAAACATCCACTTCCTTCTTCTTCTGCCATGGTTTGATGGCAAAGCCTCTGGAGAAAGCACCAAAGGAACGGAGGAGAAGCAATCCAACAGCTCTAGAGGCAAGACTTTTGTCTGAATTTAAAAATGTGATTTACCTTGAGTTTTCCCAGCTCTCCATGATTACCCATCCCTGCTAGACATTGGCTTCCACACTAAAACCCTCGCACACCTAATTTTTTCGCCCTCAGTTTGGGAATTAAGCTGGAAACCCCTGGGTGCCATGCCCAAACCCTGGGATTAGGAAACCCTTTTGTGGCCACACTCACAGATTTTCCTTTCTGCAGGCTCCCTTCCCAGGCCTGTTTGGACAAATCCTGGCGGCCAATGAGGAGGCAAACGGCTTCGGGCCAGTCTGAGGCCGGCTGTTCCCGGCACTGGTAGATGGCATCTCTGATGGGAAGAGCCACGCCAAAGGGAAGAGATTCCAGATCCCTCAAGGTGAAACCTTGAAATAGAGGAGGGAAAAAAACCCCAACAGAAGTGTTATCATCAATCCCAGACATGGGATTTCCTGTTATCCCAGCACACGGTTATTTGGGAAGGTTGTTGGGAAGGCTCTTACCAACACTGGTCATCCAAAGGACCAATTTCTCAGCCAGGCTGGAAACAGAAATGCTGGGTTTGAAACTGCACCTGGAAGATGGAAGGAGAAGCCAATAAAAGCTCCTGCAGAAGTCAGCAGGAAGTCACAAACTCAACAGAATGGCAGCAGAAGCTTCCATACCATTTGTCATCCTGCTCCATCTGCTGCTTCCGCTGGCCTAGGAAAGACAAGGCTGGGTTAATTCCATGTTCTCCCAGCTCCAGGCACTCCCAGGATGGAGTCAAAGCATCCCTACCTGATGTGATCTTGTACAAGTAATGGGAGGCTTCGTTCAGCACGGCACTCTCATCCCCAAGGATGTACAGGGCCACGCTCTGAGGGAGGAGAGACATCAAAAAAAGTCATTTTGGGGCTGATGTTCCTCTGCTTCCCAGGAAAAACAGGCAGGAAATTACTGGAATGCAACCTCAGAAGTGGAGCAGTGTGAGGAAAAGGAGATTGAAACAGCTGAACAACCACACACTTTAAAGCTTTAAATTTTAGGGGGGAGAAATCCACCCTGAAACAATGCACTGAGTTTTCGCTCATTGCTCCAGATCTTCCCAAAGGAAAAGCGTGTTCCCAGTTATCCTTCTTGTGTTTCTCACATTCCATTTCTCCTGCAGGACACACACATTGTTTGTTGACATCCTTCTCCACTTGGTTTCCTCCATATCTTGGATATTTTGTGAAGGTTCCAAGTCAAAAGCTGCTGGTCCAGCCAGCAAAATCCTAGGGATCGCTCATTTTATTTTAACAATTCTGGACAAAATCACAGGAATTTCACTGCTGAATTTCACTCCCAGGAAATTCAGCAGTGGAGCAAACCCTGCTGACAGAACAAACAGAGCAAACCCTGCTCTCCCTGTCCCCCAGTACTCACCAGTACCACCAGTTTGCTCCTTTCACAGATCCCTGGCAAGTAGGGATAAGGCTGCACTCCCTCTCCCTTCAGGCAGGAACTCAGCCACTGGAAGATACTTGGAGGCTCAGCAGAAAAAAAGGAGGGATGGAGCATGAGACCTGTTTGGACTTGAGAGGAACAGCAAAGACCATGAGCTCGGGGAAAAATTCCTCACCATTCCTAATTCCTCCAGCAACAAAAATCCAGCATTTTCCCCCCAAAATGTTATAGATCCCTCCTGTCAGATGGGATTTTATGACAGGAATGAAAACACAAGGTAACTATTTAAGGAAGAAGAATTATCCCAAAGGAATAAGCAGGGGATAATCCTCCAGAATGAGGGGAATGTTAAAGCCAAGGGGAATATCCAAATACCACGGCATAGCCAAAGGCTTAAACTCACCCTGGTCAATTATGCAGGTCTGCCTGGAGGTTTTGACAAGGGCTGGGTAGTCCCTGTAGTAATAATCCATGTAAGCTTCCAGTTTTAAATCCCTGGAATGAGGGAGAGGGGAGTTACACACTGCGAAAAAAAAAAACATTTCAAATTTCCTGGGTGCCACCTGTGGGCAGCTGCTGCTACCGGGGAAGAATTCGGAGATGTGGAATAAACAGTAAAGTTTTAAATATTCCTTTCTTTCGAATGCAGGGCCAGCTTGCTCCAGTTTGGGCAATCCCATCCAAAAAAAAAAAAGATTTCCCAGTGGGAATACCTGGCCAGCTGAACCAGGAGAACCACGAGGGAGCGGAGTCCTTCTCCCATCAGACTGTTGAGTTTGAGCTCCTCATAGATGAGGTGGAGGACAAAGAAGATGGCAGGAATGTGGGAGAAAAGGAGGGTGGAGGAATCCAAACTGAGGCTCTGGGAAAAGTCACCCTTGGAAGCAGAGACTTCCAGAGGGTCCAGGCACAGAGCTTTGGCAACGGGATGAGACTCGAAATTCCTGTGGTAGTCAGAGTTCAGGAGATATTCCCAGTCCTAGAGAAAGAGGGGAGAAAGACAGAGGATCCATGGTGAGCATGACTTTCACAAAGATAATTCCAAAACATTTTTACACAGGATTTTTTTCCCTAAAAATCTATCCATAAATAAGGGAATAATTTCTGACCTCATCTGACCCAGTTTCTGATGGCCTTGCCTTCTTTGGAGCAATGACTGGGGAGAGTGAGCCTTCAAAATCCAGCTGCAACGAACAAAAGGAAAAGAAATAAAAATAAAAGGAATAAACAGAAGAAGAAAATGAAACGGAAGCAGCTCAGGAGTGAAATTCCCAAGGTTTCCTGGGTGAATCACAACATCTGAACCCAATCCAAGTAGGACACGATGTGGCTTGAGGTACTTCTGGATTTTCAGGACAAACTCCAGAAATCCACAATTCTCCTTAAGGAACAACAATCTGAGCTGTGTTTAAACTCAGAATCAACTCAATGTGGATGAGATGAACCAAATTTAATGCAGCAGTGTGAGGTGTGAGCCAAACCCTCACCGTTTATTTTTAATAACAAGCACATTGCAAATGCATCCCATGATAAACACAGAGTAAAATAAGAACAAATTTGCTCACATTCCGTGTCCAGCAGAGCCTCTCGGTGTTGTAACCCATCATGTTCATCAGGCAGGTGACAAATAAGTTCCACTCTGAGTGGTAGCTGGGCCCTCCCGGGGCGTTGTAGGCGTTGTACCACTTCACCAACATCTGCACAGCTGTTTCCTTGGGCAGGATGGCTTTCACCCCCTGCAGGCACCTCTTCACTGTTGGAAAAATAGGAAATCACCCATCAGCTCTGGGATTTGCTTCATCACTGGTGGGAATCTCCACAATTCCTCTTGCTGGATCTATTTTTAACTCTAAATTAAGGCAGTAAAACTCCAACAGCTCTTCCCTAAGCTGAGCACGAATTCTCTGATTTGGAGCAAAAATAAGGAAAAATATTCTTTTTTTTTTTTTTTTCTCTTTACTGAAACCAGTAAAGAGCTGGCATCTCAGCCCTTCCCCAAGCCGAGCCAAAGCCACCCAAAGCTTTGGATTCCTACCTAACTCCGAGGTGGCGATTTCAGGAATGCTGATCCGAACCATGGTGTTATTGCTGAGCTCCTGGAAAATCCAGCAAAAGGGAGACAAATCAGGAAATGCATCAAGTGCAGGCAGAGTCCTTTTCTGTCAACTCAGAACTCCTCAGCAGGTGAAGGTATTCCCAACTCCTGGCTTTTGCTGCATTAGGACTCTGTGAAAAACTGGGAAATCTTGGAATTATCTTGAAATAATCTCTGTTACCAAAAGTGCTGCCCCAAATGACAGGGAAATACCTACTAAAGTGACTCTGTTGTGGACAGGATCCCTCAGAGCTTGGATGAAAGTCCCAAGCTGCTGGAAAGTGCAGTCCTCAACGTAGGGGGAGTCGTGGAGCTTGGAAGAATCCCTTAATTCTGGAACTGGTGACAAAAGCACGCTCTGGAAAGTGGGAAAAACGAGCCCATTTTAGAGCTGGAATTCAGAACTGAAGTGGACCTAAAACAGTTGGGTTTAAAGTAGCAACAAGAATCTTGGGAACAACTATAAATCTTTCCAATCCCTGCTCTGGAAGTTTCATGGCAAACAGAAAGAAAAAAACAGGGCAGCACCATGAAAATCTTCTTTAAACACGGTTTATTCAGAGGATTTATAGAACAAGAAGGGAAGATTCAACTCCAAAAACCACCAATTATTACAAGAAAAGGAATGTTTCCTTATTTCTTACCTCTTCCAGGGGCCCCAGGTGCTTGTTCAAAGGCTTGGATGGAGTACTGACACTGTCCAAGGGAGTGCTTGGCCGAGGCATTGGGTTGGACATTGTCAGGGATGGAGCAGGAAGCCCAGGAATAAAAACCTTTCCCACCTTTGTGGTGGTGAAGGGAAACAAAAAAAAAAAAAAAAAGTTAAGTTTCGCTCTGAAAACCACTCCCACTAAAATGATTTAATGCCATGGATGCTTCAGAACTCCCTGCACAGAAATCAGGGATGGGAAAGGTGTCGCTTACCCGAACCACTCCGGAATAAAGCACCAGATTCCCACTGCCTTCCAGAACCAGCAGGGTGTCAATTCCCTGGAAAAAAAATCAAGCAGCGCATTCAGCTCCTGGTGTTTAATGGTGGAGGCACCAGCTGGATGACAAGGACATTCCACAGGTAACAATACCTCCACCGGAGCCGCATCCTTTGCTGGAATGTTGGTGACAGATCCAAAGATCAGCTGGGATTTATCGTTGCTCTCTTGGAATTTTACACACCTAGGGATTAGAGAGAACAACAGGAACCATTAAAGGCTTGTCCTGGGTGTTGTTACAGAAAGAAAACAGAAAATTCCAACAGTGCACCAATTTTTTTTTGGTGGGTTTTGTGGCTCCTTCCTACTTCTTTACCTGAAATAAATCCACATATTTTAAATTTTTTAATTAATTAAAACCCCTGATACACTTCTAGCTGGGAATTTCTGGAGTGCTTCTCCTGGTTCACCTGTCCCCAAAGAATGCTCACCTGAGCTGGAGCTGGGATTCCACCAAAAAGCACAGGAATTTCTGCCCACAAAGGTCAGTGGAAATGAACACTTTGGATGCCTGGGAATTCTTCTCTCTGGAAAAGACACACGAGGGCCAGGTTAGAACCGGCTTTGATTTGGAGAAGTCATTAAACCATTCAGAAAGCCTGGATGGAGAGGGAAAAAAGCTCCAAGTGCTCAGTTCTCTGCAAGTGCTTAGGGAGCAACATTTCCCAAAAAAAATCAGGGAGTGCAAGTCCATAAATTAACTCCAAGATGGCTCCAATTGCAGGAAAAATCACTCAGACAAGCTATGATTTCACTTGAACTCCCCAGAAAACCACCTGACCTCAAGCTTGGCACTGTTTCTGTCCACAGGTGGTCGATGCAGAGCTCAGGAACGATGGGCTCCGTCTCTGGTACGAGGAAGGAGTCGTTGGAGATGGAATTGGGGGAGTGGGAGACGCTGGGTCTCCTCGGGGAGTGGGCACTGCTGAAGTTGAACCTCTGCACTCCAGAGAAGGAATGGACTCCCAGTGCTGGGGAATGGGAGCGGCTGCAGGCAGAGACAGGATGTGGATGAGAAAAGGAGCTATAAAACCACAGGAAAATCACTGATGTGGATCTTCAAAATCAGGGGGAATCCCAGGGAGCCCATAAAAAATTCCTTTGGGATTTGCTGTGGGCGCCCACCTCAAAGCAGCCATGTTGGAGATGGTGGGGGAGCGGGATTGCAGGTTGGGAGAGGAGCTGGATCGGCTCTGGCTGTGGATGGATGAGTAGTTCTGGAAGGGGGAGCCTCCAGGGGAGTCTCCTTTGGAGAAGCTGCGCAGGTGAGCGGTCAGGGAGCTGCTGGTGGCCATGTGCTGAGGGGTGCCGACCTGCTCGGGGAATTTCAGCACCAGGCTCTGCTCCTGGAGAGAAAACCAGTGGCTTGTGGGCAAGGAGAGGATTTTCCAACAGCTTTTCCCATCAGTTACACGTTACAAATCCAAGCTCAGCCTAGAGAGTTAATCCCATCAACCCTGCTCTTCCACTGCCACAGAAACTGTTCCAATGATTTCCACAAAATCACAGGATTTGGTTGGAAAAGACCTTAACACCCAGACAATTCTACCCCCTGCCATGGGAACACCTTCCCCTATCCCAGCTTGCTCCAAGCACTGGAATATTTCCAGGGATGGAGCAGTCAGAGACTCTCTGGGAAACTCACTTTTTTTCATGGCATTGAGTTACTTCCCACTTTTCTTAAACCTTCTGGTCCCATGCATGGCATAACATGTTAATAACATAATCCATCACCACCACATGATCTCCCTGCTCCAGGAAAAAACTTTAAAACTTCTCAAAACCCAAAAGACCCAGCCCCACCAAACATTTTACCCTTACAAATGAAACAAATCCCAAATCCTAACATACATTAGGAAATGCATCCAGTTGTTTTCCCAGCTGTTCCCCAGGGAATGTGTACCTCTGGCTTGACTCTCCTGAGGGCCCAGACTGTGTGTAAGCTCTGCACAGTGTCATAGGTCATGACAATGGAAGGCTCAGAGCTGAGGAACACGATCCTCAGCGTGTGGTCAGCCACGTACTGCACCCGGGACGATCCAAACACCCCTGGAAAACAGGGATGCGTTCCAAAGGGACAGCACTGGGAGAATTTTCCACACTCCCTCCCTTCCACAGTGTGGATTTCTCCCCAGCTGCATCCTTGGAAGTGACTCTTCCTGAATTTTTTGATCTCACAGTGGGATTTGCTGCCACCTTGAGGGACTCCAGGGACATCCAGCGTACCTCCAGACTTCCAGACCAGAGGGGTGATCTCATCCAAGGGGTGCAGCATGCTGAACATCGTGGGCAAAGGCTCCCTAGGGAAAAGCCAGACCTGTCAGAGCCTGGTTTCCAGCAGGGAAAGCACCCAAATCCCTCATCCCATACCTGGGTGGGCTTGGAGGCACCTCATGGGAAGAACTGCTGCGCTCGAACAACAACCCGTATTTGGTTGGCCAGACATTTGCAACCTATAAAAAAATGTTAGATTTATGGTGAGATTTTTGTTTGAGGTTTTATAGGGAAATAAGATGTTCAGGCTTTTTCTGCACAGCAGGGGAACCTAAATGTGGAGAAAAACTGTGGACAAAAAGCAAGGTAGAAGTTACCTGGAAAGGCAGAGCAGCGATGTAATCCTTCCCCTCCAGGCTGTGCACGTTTATGCAGGAATTCTGCAAAATGCAGATACATTTCTCCACTATTTCCTCACTGCCTGAAACTGGGAGGGGAAAGGAAGGAAAAAAAACAATTACACTGTGAAGTTTCTCTCTGTTTTGGACATCCCTTATAGACATAAAGTAAATTCTGACATTTCAAGTCGCGGTGAATGAGCTCTGGAGTGTGTCCAGAGAAGGATGTGACACCTGAGAATTTGTGGTGGCACAAGAAGCAGGACACTCACCATCAGCTTTTTCCAGTTTTTCCTGGGGGATAGTGAAGTCACACCACAAGGCCTGAAACCCAAAGAGAGCACCATTAATTCTCCAGAACAAGAATCCCGCAACCAACTCCACCCCAAAAACCCTGTCTGGAGAGGGTCAGTGAATCCCTCAGTGCCCCTTTCCCCCTTTCCCACATTCCCATGCCTGCAGGACGGGGCTGTCGACGGTGAATGCCTTGTACACGGCGGATGCTTGGCTCCTGCTGCCCTTGCTCCAGATGACCACGTTGCTGGCCACGTACAGCTCCTCGTCGTAGTCCACCTCCTCCCCAACATCACTGATGCCTTTCCTCAGCTGCCAGCTTTCCTGGAAAACAGGGCTTTGTCAAGGAAAAGCCACGGGTGGGATGGGTTTGGCCAGTTATGAGGTGCTGGGGCTGCCCCATTCCTGGACGTGTCCCAGGTTGGATGGGCTTGGAGCAATCTGGGAAGGTGCTCCTGATGACTGGAATGAGATGATCTATAAGATCCCTTCCAAACCAAAAAAAAACCCTGGCATTCTCTGGTAAAGGACAACCAGGATCCACATAGATTTATGTTGATAGAAGCCACAGAGGAACGGGTAAGGGAGACCCTTTATATAATGAACCTCTTGCTCCCTAAACTTCTTCTCAGCCAGGAGCTGGGATGTGGATGGATCCAATCTATGGCTCCATCTCCATCAGAGCTGGAGGTGTCCCCCTGGAGAAGAAAAGCTTCCTTTAAGGAGACTTTAAAACCCCTAAAAGGGCTCCAAGAGAGCTGGAGCGGGGCTTGGACAGGGGTCTGGAGTGCAGGACAGAGGTTTGGAGTGACACGAATGGCTCCCCAGTGCCAAAGGGCAGGATTAAATAGGATATCGGGAAGGAATTCTTCCCTGTGAGGGTGAGGAGGCCGTGGCACAGGCTGCCCCATCCCTGGAAGCCAAGGCCAGGCTGCACGAGCCTTGGATCAACCAGCCCACAGAACCCGACGGGCTTTTAATTCCCCTCACTCCCAAGCCCCCTGGAACCCCCCGGCTCAAGGGAGGGCTCGTACCCGGTGCCGGTCGTGGATGGTGACCTCTCGGAGGGAGCCCACGAGCCCCGCGGCGCCGTCGGAGGAGCAGAGCTCCGGCGCGGGCTGCAGCCGCCGCAGCTGCAGGCTCAGGGCGCTCGGGTGCCGCCGGCTCTGCTCGCGGCCCCGCGGCGCGAACTCCTGCAGGTCGCCGGCCGCAATCATCGTCGCCCTCTCGTCACAGTGGTCCGACATGGGGCCCCGATATCCACATTATTTCCGGGACGCTCCGGCGGCTCCCGCGGGCACCGCGGCGCGCGGGCGGCGGCACCGGCGGCCCCTCACGCGGGCGCCGCCATCTTGGCGCTCCCGGCGCGCCTCCCGCGCCGGCCCGCGCGCGCGCCCGCCCGCGCCGCCATGGCCGCCCCTCACGGCGGGGCCGCGCCGCGCCACGGGTGAGCCGCGCCATTCCCGGCGTGTCCTGAGGGGAATCCTGCTCGTCCCGCAATATCCTGAGAGGAAACTTCCCAAAATGCCGTTTCGATGTCACACACCGCCCGAAGGGTGCAGCGGTCGGCACTGCTGTCCTCCCGTGGCGGCTTTCGTCATGGATCGCCCTGCACACAGCCCGGGGTTGTGCCAGACTGTGTGTAAAGTGACGGAGGATAGGTTTAGATGGGCTATTGGGAAGACATTTTTCCCTGGAAGAGTTGCCCGGAGAAGCTGTGCCATCCCTGGAGTGTTCAGGCCAGGTTGGAGCAGGAACTGGATCTTGTTTAAGGTCCTTCCCACCCAAATCATGCCGGGATTCCGTGATAAAGAAAAGCAGAATCCATGTAGAGTGATTTTTATGGAAGCCGAGGATGTGTAAGAGAGATTCAGAATGAGCCTCCTTGCTCCCTAAACTCCTCAGAGAGGAGGTGGGATGTGGATGGATCCAATCTTAGGTTCAATCTCTTAAAAACTGTGAGTGTTCACCTGGGAAAGAGAACCTCCAGAGATATCTTAGAGCCTGAAGGGCCTCCAACATAAAGGAAGAATTCTCTGCTGACGCTGTCATTTTTGTTGTTGTTGTTGTACTGTGTCTCCGTGAAATAAAACAAGGATGTTTGTCCCACAAAAGCCCTGCCCTACTTCTGCATGGCCCCTTCTCCAGTCTTCATTTCCCTGGCATTTGGTACCAAAAATCCCTGTCATTCCCAACAATCCCTGGCTGGCTGTGTTTGAGACACACACACACAGATTAATGCTAAATCCATGTCACGAGCACGTTGAATGTTGGGGAGAGGGTTGTACGTACCCGGGGGTGGCTGCAGCAGCCCCATCAGTCCCACAGAGTAGTTTCTTAAGGGAATTCCAGAATGCCAGATTGGATATGAGTTGGGAAGGAACCTTAAAGATGATCCAGTTTCACACCCTGGCGTGGGCAGGGACACTCCCACTGTACAGGGTGCTGGCCTGGAACTCTCCCAGGTATGAGGACAACCTCACCCTCACAGGGAAGGATTTCATCCCAATATCCCATCTAACCCTCCCCTAAAACCTGCATGGAGCACCTCGATGGGATTTGAAAGGGCAAATTATTTATTTCACAATAATCAAAGAAGGGAGAAGCTGTGGATAAATCGAAAACATGAAACTGGGGTATAGGGTTCTTTGGTTTAAGTTGGGACAGAAGTACTTCTCAGAAAGGAGAAGCAGGATGGCAAAAGCAAAAGTCCAACCTTTGCTTTTGCAAAATTTGCAGAGCAGGAGAAGTTGTCCTGGGAAGGAGCAGCTGAGCCAAGGGACAGGATGTTCCCGGTAAGAGCCGCGGCGTGTCCCAGTGCCCAGAGCGGGCACAGCAAGAAAAAGGCGTTTCAGTGGCATCACAAAAAGTTCAGTTTTCCCCTGCAGATTGTTCGGGAGCTGCATCCTGTGCCTGTGGGGTTTAGCACAGAGCACAAGTGGGCCAGCTGCCCTCAGCTAAGGACGTGCTGCCAAAGGAGTTTGAAAGAACGGGAGCCCCTGCAAATCGGAATAAAAATAGGCCCAAAGGGGAAGCAGAAATAAAGGAACGATTTAGCAAAATGAAAATAAAAACACAGAAATAGCCAGGGGAGGAAAAACCCCCAGTTTTCACTCTGAGGAGTGGCATTTCTGCTAAACAATGCGATTTCCCAAGGGTTGTGTTGACTCCAAGGTGTCCCAAAAGTCTGGTGAGGAAACAGAGTTGATGCCCTGAAGTGAAACTGCAAAAAAGGGTCGGACCAAGGCACCTGCATTGCATTTCTCCTCTGATTTCTCCTCTCCTCTTCCTCATGTCAGGTTGTGCAACAAACCCTCTGGAGCTGGAGCGAAGAAATGACCCAAATCGGGGGATTTTTGGGAGCTGCTGAAATCCTCTTTGTGCTCCTGCATGTTCTTGTTTATTTATTTATTTTTAACTCCTCTTTTGCACAAGCTGCTTCTCTTCCTCACCCTGTGCTGTGTCCTGCTGCGAAGGTCATTCCCACTCTGCAGCCCACAGAGCCCAAAGGCTTTTCCATCGCTTTGTTCCCAAAAATCGCAAAGCCAGCAGGAGCAGCAGGGAATGCAGCTGGATCAAAGTGCACTCCTGTGGCAAGGGCTGACCACAAATGACAGGCATGGGGCAAATGTCTGCCCCTGCTCCCTGGGGGATGCTGGATCCACAGGGAATGTACCCAAAATCTGGACGAAAAGCTGCTGGATCCGCACGGAAGATGCTCCAACTTCTTGCAGCAGTTTTAGTGAATTTTCCTTCTCCCCTTTCCTTTTGGGGCCTCCAACTCCATAAGCCCTTCCTTGGCTGCTGATGGCTTCAAGATGTGGGAAGCTGGGAGGAAAATTCAATCCCTGTCACCAAAGGCTGGGAATGTGTAGTGAGTAAGCAGCTTTGCAAGTCAAAGGAGTCTGGGAGTGATTTGTTGGGGTTTTTTCACTGGGCTTAACAAGGTTTTTCTTCCCAGTTGGAAAAGGCTTCAAAGTGGATTAGGTTATAGGCTGCTGGTTCCCCAAATCCCAGTGCCTTCCCATGGTGGAGGGAAACACTCATGGCCTCGACACACCTTGATCCCAAATATCCCCATCCAAGGCCAGTGTTGGGTCTGTGAAACTCCGTTTCTTCCTTCCCATGCCACAGGAGATGCATTCAGTTTGCCTTGGGTTAAAGGCTCGTATTGGAGTGTATCCAGAGATGGGAATGGAGCTGGGTAAGGGTCTGAAGCACCAGGAGAGGCTGAGGGAGCTGGGGATGGGGGCTCAGCCTGGACACAAGCCTGAATCGTGGAATAGTTTGGGTTGGAAGCACTTTCAAACTCATCCCATGGGACACCTTCCACTAGCCCAAGCTGCTCCAGGCCCCATCCAGCTTGGACACTGCCAGGGACGGAGCAGAGGAAGCTGTGGCCATGTGAGAGTCGGTCTCTGCTCCCAAGTAACAAGTGATGAGACAAGAGCAGGACATCGGGAAAATGCCTTCACAGGAGGGACAGCCCAGCCCTGGCACAGCTGCCGGGGGCAGTGGCGGATCCCCACCGCGGAGAGGTGCGAAAGCCGCGTTGCCCCTGGGGCCAGCGCAGCGCCGGGACAGCGCCGGGGCCGCCCGGTCCCTCCCCCGCCGGGGCCGGACCGGGGCGGGGCGGCGGCGCCGGGGCCCCCAGGGGCGGCGGAGCGGAGCGGGGCCCTGCCGGTGCCGTGCTTATTCCCGGAGCCGTGCCAGTCCCGGAGCGGAGCGGGGCCAGACCCGTTCCCAGAGCGGTGCCAGTCCCGGAGGCGGCGGCGCTGGCGGTGCCGGCGGGCGATGGGCGGCGGGCGCTGGGCGCTGCTCTGGGCGCTGCTGGCGGCCCTGCACCCGCCCCGAGG
Organism: Sialia sialis; assembly: GCA_009812075.1. Taxonomy (NCBI): domain Eukaryota; kingdom Metazoa; phylum Chordata; class Aves; order Passeriformes; family Turdidae; genus Sialia; species Sialia sialis. The sequence continues at coordinate 6,464,737 of VRYO01001589.1, forward strand.
CTGCTGCTCCGGTGAGTGCGCGGCGGGCACGGGGGGAGCCGGGCACGGGGGAACTGGGCACGGAGGGAGCGGGGAACGCTGCTCCGGGAAGGGCTGTCGGGCACTGAGCGGGCACCGAGCGCCCGGCGCGTCCCGGGGAAAAGCGCGCAGCCATGTCCCGGCACGGCAACCGGAGCGGGTCTGGCTGTCCCAGGACACACGGTCTGACTCTCCCGGGACACACGGTTTCTGTGGCCTCAAGCACATGGTCTGGCTGTCCTGCATCGCAGCATTTTGTTGTCCTGGGACACAGGCTCTGCCTCTCAGGGATGTGATTTGGATGTCCTGGGACACGGTTTGGCAGTCCCAAGACAAAGCTCTGCCTCTGCGTTGTGGTCCTGCTCCAGTATTTCACTGCCTGATGTGCCTCTGCTTGCCAGGGACTCCACGACAGGACAGAGACCACAAACTGTGGCAGACGAGTCTGGGATTTATCCCATTAGCCACGAGCCAGCTACGTAGTGATGCTAGGGAAAATTCTCGGGAATCACCACAGTTTGTGGAGCTTTGCAGTGCAGGCAGCTCAGTGGCTTTTCAACTCCACTTGCAGGAAGAAATGAGGAGATAAAGTCATTTTTGGGCTTTCAAAAATCCTGTGATCAGGGCTGCCCGACCTTTGGAACCTCAGGGGTGCTGCGGGATCTCGGAGTCACTGTAGAGATGAGATTTAGCAGGAAAGGCAGGAATTCGAATGTTTGCTTTGGGCAGGGAGGAGTTAAAGTCCTGGCTGTCACAGCAGGAGGGGAACTCTGTGGATGTAACCAGGAATCCTGGGCTGGTTTGTACAAAAGGTGTTTGAATAAGGAAAATCTCTTCGGATTCAGGTGTGGCCCTGGGGAAAATGAATTTCTTACAATCACAGAATTGTTTGGCTTGGAAAAGATCATTGAGTCCAACATTAACCCAACACTTGCAGGTCTGCCACAGCTCCCAGGGGATGGGGAGGTTGGAAACCCCACATTCCTGCTGCCCAACAGTGCCAGAGCAGAGGCTGTTGTCAGCAGGTGAATTAGTGCCAGCAGTGGGAATTGAAGGGCTGGGGATGCAGCGTTTTGGTTGCAGTAAACACTTTGTTGTTTCAGTCCTGCGGTGTACAGCTCCCTGATGAATATCCCACTTGATTTTCCTGCTGCAATTCCTCTTTCCAGGCAGAAAGGCACTCAGGAGCTGTGCAGCAAGGCCTGCCTCTGTTGGCCTTGGAGTTTTCCTGCAATTCCAGGTGTTCCAGGAGAGAATAAGCAGTGCCCTTGCGAGTGGTTTCATTTCCACGGTGGCTTTTGCCCCAGGCCTGGCTGTGGTTAGGACGGGAGCTGCTCCAACACCCACACAGGCATGCCAGGCTTGCAGCTCCCTGGCTTTAGTCTGGGGTTTTAGAGCCAGCCTAACTGCTCTGGACTCAAGCAAGGGAGCTGCAAGTCCCTTCCAAAGTGCCATGAGGCTATCCCATCCCAAACTTCTGGGATACCCCAAGGCAGCGCTAGAGGTGAGGAATTCCTGTTACTCACATGAGTCAGAAAGGAAAGTATTTCATTCCTGGGCCAGAAAACACCTCTTCCCATTTAATTAGTGTGAAAACAAGGCTGAGATCCCCCTTGCTCTTTGCCTTTAAGCTTGGAGCAGGCCAGGGAAGCAGAAACCATGGCAGGACATGGCACAAATCCAGGGGTGCGTGCTGAGGGAGCTGCTCCAGCCGAGCCAGAGCCCTCCAAATGGAGCCTTCAAAACCCCTCAAAAAGCAGCAAAAATGGAGGCTGGATTGTGCCAGGCAGGGAGCCTGAGTGACCTCTGGGAGGAGCAGGGCAGGGAAGGGAATTTGGGGTCACTGCTTGTTTGCTTTTGGCAGATCCTTTGGGAGCTGTGCATCCATGGCTGTCCCTGCAGCTTTGCAGCAGTCACACGGGTTTGTGCTGGGAGCCTTTAGGGAAACAGGTTGGAAAAGCTGCAGCTTTTTTTGTTGTGTGTTTTTTTTTCTGAAAGGGAAACCCATTGTGCTGCGGGAGAGGCAGGGAGAGCCTCCTCCTCCCCTCTGGGCTGAAAAATCCCTGCTGGCGTGCTGTCCTCCAAGCAGCATTTCTGGAGGGTTAAAAATAGGAAGAGATTTAGCAAAGGGATGTAGCCAACCTCAAAATTGGGCTGTGTTTTTTGGCTCTGAGAAAAAACACACCAGGCTCGTGCCCCATTACTCAAAACAGTGATGACGTAGCTTTCAAAACTTGTTGTTTGATGTTTGAGGGCTCAAACCTGCCCAAAAACAAACTTAGCTGAGCTCAGGTTCAATAAAAACTGTGCTCCCTTTATCTTTTAAACTGTGAGTGGTTGTTTGGCCTTTCTTTCTTGGAAAAGGGAATTAATTTAGTTGAGATTCCTGTCTTGGCACAATGCCTTCGCTTGCTGAAAGGGAGATTTGCCACTCGGCTCGGGGATTGCTGGTGGTTGGGAAAGCCTCAGGAAGCTCAGAAATGGTCCAGGAAAACCAACCTGCACGTGGTGGATCCCCTAGGTCTGCTCTCCTCATTTCTGGAAGAGAATTGTTTAAGTGGAGCTGCTCTTCATCTCAGCCGTGGCTGAGGGAGGGGGAAACTGCCAGGTGGGGGTGTGAAGCCCTCAAAAAGAGCTTTCCCTTGGGAAAAAATGTGGGAGAAGACCCTGAGAGGGCAACACTGAACAGCAGCTGGCTCCTATACGCTGTCCAAAGGCATTTCTTCATGCGTCTGCAGCTCTTTTCCTGGGAAAGGCAGTGGAGTGGAGGCACTTAGCAAAAGTTGACTCAGAGCATGTCGCTGTCCTGGGAAGGGACAGGCTGCTGGCAGAGCCTAAAATCAGCAAAATTCCAGTCCGGAGCTCTTCCTCTGCCCCAGCTGAAAGTGCTTCAGAGGAGGCCCCGCAAGGGGTTTGCTGGAGTAAAGTCCCAAATTCCTGCTGCCCAGGGATCCTTGTATACTCCAGTCCCGGGGGTGTAATGCAGCAGGAATAGCTCCTGTCTCTCCCCTGCCCAAAGAAACGTGGCTGAGCGTTTCCTTTAACTTGGGCTGCTCCTGTCTGCTTTGAAAATAACTTTTTTGGAGGTGCTGCCTGTACAGAATCCCGGGATGAAATTTTGGGAAGTGGAAACGAGCTGCTTTTGCTTGTTCTTGTGGTTTTGCTGCGAGGTGTCCCAAACTTTCTGGTGGTGGTGGTGGCACACCGCAGGTGTTCCTAAACCCCATGTGTTACCTTGCAGAGGATGCTGAGGGAGAAGCAAGGCCGTACCCGTGGGCACATTCCCGGCGTTCCCAGCGGAGCACCCCCGTGGGACAGCTCCGGTTCAACCCCACAGTGCGGCACGTGGTCATCAATGAGCACAAGGACGTCACCTTCAACTGCTCCATCAAAGTGCCCCAGGAGCTGCTCCGGCCCGACGCACCAGGAATTTCCCTCTGGAAGGACGGCAGGGAGCTGCACGTGCTGGATCGCATTGCCAGCAGCCACTTCGAGATCCTCGACGAGGAGGAGGTGGCTATGACCTCCACCTTCAGGTGGGTGCTGTGGGTCTTCTGGAGCAGGTGGGAATGAGGGATGGCTGCCAGGGAATGAGGGAATCTCCCAGGGAAGATGGAAGCCATAAAGCCTGAGATGGTGTCCCTTGTGTCCGGCAGCATCACTGGAGCGCAGCGCTCGGATAACGGCTCCTATGTCTGCAAACTCAACATCTCCGGCGTGGAGGTGGTGTCTGATCCCATCCTGGTGCAGCTGGAAGGTGAGCTGGAGCAGCACTGGAGCTGTGTCCTGGCTGACCAGGAGCTGGGAGGCAGGAATGGGGAATCCTTTGCTTCTCCTGTGTCTGTGCAGGTCTCCCGCACTTCATCCGCCAGCCCGAGCAGCTGAACGTCACCAGGAACAGCCCCTTCAACCTGACGTGCCAGGCTGTGGGGCCTCCAGAGCCTGTGGGGATCTTCTGGTTCCAGAACAACCTCCAGCTCAACCACAAGCCCTACATCTCCCCGTCAGTCCTGACCGTGCCAGGTGACACACCGTGTGTCCATGACAGCTGGTGGGACACAGGGAGAAAAATCCTTGGTGTCCCATAAACCCCACTGGTAGAAGATGGGGTATTTCTTGCTTTGCTCCTGAGGTGGTTAATTAAGAGCTGGGCTGTAATTGCCCGATCTTGGCATGCAGGCAGCCTTTAAAAGGCAGTGAAAGCTGGAAGAAGTGACTCATTCCTCTTGGATGTCCTCGCATCCGCCTGGCACCCGCTAGGCTGGGTCATTGGAGCAGAGCTTCTCCTGGCCTTGGAGCCCTGAGGCACTGCTGGCAGGAGCCAGCACTCCCCACGTCCACCTAGGCATGGGACAGGGATCCCAGCACTCCCCACGTCCATCTTGACATGGGATAGGGATCCCAGCACTCCCCACGTCCATCTTGACATGGGACAGGGATCCCAGCACTCCCCACGTCCATCTTGACATGGGACAGGGATCCCAAGGCCGGGCTCACCTCACCCAATCTGCTCTCGGGTATTTCCAGTGGTCCTTCCCCTGCCATCAGCTGGGGGGATTTGCGCAGTCCTTGACCAGCACTAAGTCATCTGACCAGGGGCTCTTCTGCTTTCTGCCTTTCCCCTTTTGGAGGGAAAACAACCCTTCCCTCAGGAGCTTGTGCAAGGGCTCTGCAGGGACATCCCGTCCCAGGCATGGCACACACGTATCCCCAGCATGGGTCACCTCTGGACACTGGCAGCACAGAACAGGCTGAGAAAGGAAACCCTGAGTGTTTGCAGGTGGGGTTGGGATGGTTTTGGTATAGCCAAGGAACGAGGCTGTGTTTTCCCGGCAGGACTCAACGAGTCGGCGCTGTTCAGCTGCGAGGCCCACAACAGCAAAGGCCTGACTGCATCCAGCCCGGGCCAGGTCAACATCAAAGGTCAGCCCCCATTCCCTGCTCACCCCCACACATCCCAGCACTCATCCTGCACAAGCTGAGGGAGATCCCGCCTTCAATCCTATGGCTAAAATCCAGCGAGATCTGGTGGTAACACAGATCTGGTCATCCCAGCACTGGCATGGGGAAGGGAGCGCCAAAATCTAAATTTGAAAGCAAAACTGTCAGCTTCAAAGCAGGATTCGGAAGGGCTGCATCACTGCTTTCCTTCCTTCACAACCAGGGTGGTGCTCCATAGGAATTTTCCATAGGAAACAGTGGAAATTGCTGACATTCCTGATGGGAGCTGCTCTGGCAATGTGAGGGAGTTGTTCCCCAAAATAAGTTGTGGCCTTTGAGCTGCTCAGAGCAGCCACAAATATAGAAATGGCCAAAATAGTCCTGAAAGTGACATTTTTGTGCTTCCCCATCCGGTGGTCCGGCACATCCGCAGGGTCCGGATGTGGGGTCATGCACCGAGCCCTGTGAGCTCCAGGAAAAGCCACCACACCAGGGTTGTGTTCAGGCTTCCAGCTGGCTGCCCTTGGCTTCTTCTCCCTGCAGGAATTCCACTGGCTCCTGTCAGCGTGCAGGTCCTCAACAGGACAGCCCATGGAATCAGGATATCCTGGGTGCCAGGCTTCGATGCCTTCTCTGCCTTCAACAGCTGCAGTATCCAGGTGAGCATCCAGAATTCCCACATCCCTGGAAGTTGGTGTTTGGCATGAGCTGCACAAAGTCACAGAATCCTGGAATGGTTTGGGTTGGAAGGACCTTAAAGATCATCCAGTTCCAGCTCCCTTCCAACACTTTCCACTATCCCAGGTGTTGCTCCAGCCTGGCCTTGGGTATTTCCAGGGATGGGGCAGCCACAGCCTCTCTGGGAGCATTTTCTTCCCACTATCCCATCTATCCCTGCCCTCTGGCATTGGGAAGCCATTCCCCTTGTCCGTCACTCCCTGCCCTTGTCCCATGTCTCTCTCCAGCTCTCTTGGAGCCCCTTCCATTGTTTTATGGACATGTCAAACCCTTCCCAACCAAGCAGCATTCCCAGGATTTGGAAGGGCAGATTTCCCGCAGGGAGTTGTCCTGGACAGCTCAGGGAATGCCACCTCCATGGGCAGAGCCTGCAGGCATTTCCACCTGCTGCACATGGCTGGCTTTTCCACTCCAAGACCATCTTGCTGTCTCATGGTTGTGATTTTTATCCTGGAAAATCTTCACTCCAGCTGGGATAGCACGTGGAGAGAGGCAACCTTTGAAGGCAGGTAAAAGTGAAAGGAATTGCAGGCAAGAAAGGTACCAGGGCTAATATTAGCACCATGTCCTGCTGCTGCCTTCCAGCCAGGGGTGGAGAGCCAAGGAATTTCCTATGACTTAACATTCATGGTCTGTCAGTAGGAAATGGCCTTTGAAAGTGGAAAACAGGAGAGGGTTTCTGGCAAAAACACAGCTGTGACTCAGCCCTTTTGCTGCTGTCCCCTTGGATAATCCCCGGGTGGCTCACCGAGCCAGTGAGTCATCCCTGAGGGCTGCAGCTGGCCCACCTGCCAGCTCCAACTGCTGCAGCTTGCAAACATCCTGATTTCCTCCCAAAATCCATGGGTTTGATTTTTTTTTTCCAGAAGACAATTGGGGATGAGGGTGTCTGGTCCCAGAAGTGTTGTGTGTGTTCCTCTGGTCACTGCTCGCCTCCCTCAGAGAATCTGGTGACAGCTTGGGATGTGCTGCCTGGTTATTTTATTTGAGGATCCTTTTGCTCCATCCCAAAGTCAGGATTTTGAATGAATTCCCTGACTTTGGGAATGCTGCTTGTGTGACCAGGACAAGTGTGTGGCTGCAGCAACCCCAGGCTTGCAGAATCTCCCTGGGAATTTCTCCATGAAAACCTGAGCTGAAGGCTGTTCTTTTATATTTTGGCTGTAAAACAGATGCTGAGATCATCCTGGGATATTGTGGGGGGCTCTTTTGATGGAGCACAAGGATGGGTGTCCTGCCATCCCAAAATCATGGATGGTTTTTCAGAGGAGTGCATGGCCCTGTGCACATGGGTTGGGCTGTCCTTGCTCTTCCCTCTTTCCTCCCTCTGTTCCAGTCCCGCAATATGAGATGTTTCCTGGAAAGCTGCAGTGGCTCTGTGTGCACATCCATAAATTTTTCTTTCTGTGAAAAGCAGGACTCGTTTTTGGGATGTTAAATTCATCCATGCTGCTAAACAAGGATTGGGATTAATCCTGTTTTCCAATGATGTGCTGCACAAATAAACAAGCTTTATTTTGTTTATTTGAGATGTGCTGCCTGGTTATTTTATTTGGGGCTCCTTTTGCTCCATGCCACAAGAAACAGCAAATCCAAACAGGATCCAGAGCCCTCCCTCCTTCCCAACATCCCTGGGATGTTCCCAGCTTCAGCCATGAGCTTTACCTGCAGAGCTCAAATAGGAGGCAGAGCTCTGGATCCTGTTTTCCACCATCTCTCCCTGCAGGTTGTTGCTGACTAATCCCTGTTTGTGGGCTGATTTTCCACTTAAAGGTCAAGAAAGTAATTCCAAGAGGCAACGTCTCCCTGCAGCCCTTGCACACCTCGGTGCCTCCCCACGTGTACCACATCCAGCAGCTGGAGCCCATGGAGGAGTACAACATCCGTGTTTCCTGCAGGAATGAGGTTGGCTGGTCGGCATTCAGCCCCTGGATCACAGCCAGCACCACCGAGGGAGGTAGGAAATGGGAATCACGAGAATGAGAAGGGATTTCCCTGCCTCAATCCCGCTGGTTGCTCCCAAGGTGGGAAAGGAAACTTCCCCCTTTTCCATGTGCTGTCTGCTCGTTTCCCATCAGATTCCCTTTCTCCCAGCTTCCCTCACCTCCTTTTCCCCCACTGATCCCCACAGCTCCCAGCACGCCACCTCTGAACGTCACGGTGTCCTTCAATGAATCCAGCTCCTCGCTGGAGATCCGCTGGGTGAGGCCATCCCTGCAGAGGATCCACGGGCAGCTCCAGGGCTACCACATCTGGTACAGCTGGCACAACTCTGAGGGCATGGTGAGTCACCAGGAAATGGGCAAGAATGGTTCAATCCTGGCAAGATTCCCAGCAGGGATGTCCAGATGGGTTTGGGTGCTTCCACAGATTCTTTTGGAGCTCCTTCCTTTGCTGTCACGTGGGCTTCAAGCCACTCGTGGCCTTGCATTCCCTGGATTTTGAGCTGTTCCTTACTCAGGTGGGATTTATCCCTGCCTTAACCCACAGCACAGAATTTCAGAGCTCAAGGAACTCTTTGGCCCAAAGGCCTCTCTGTAAGTGCATGAAACCACCTGGCACACCCTGCTTGCCTTTTGTAGGATTTGGGAAGCAACTGCAGGAGTTTGCTACGGCAAGGTTGGCTCGGGCTCTGGGCAAAAGATCCCACCCAGAGCCCGTGGATAACAGCAGGAATGGGTCCAGCTGTGGTTTGGGTTCCTCTGTGCCAGGCTGGTGGAGTGGCTCTGGCTGGAAACAGTGACTCATCCCCATTTTTTTGTTGGATGCTGCACTTTCTGTTCTCCTTTTGCTCCTCCGTATAGATCCAGCCTGAATGAAGCCAGGGAAACAAAATCATGGTCTTGTGACTTGGAAAAAAAGTGCTGACAGGAGCTGTCTCCCTCCAGCAAAAGGCCAAATCCAGGTCTTGCCCTTTAAGCCCTGGGAGATTTATTGTTGCTGTTGTTGTTTGTTAATTTTTGTCAATTTTTCCAGCTTATGGAGGGAATTTTTTTCCAGTTCTCAGTTTTTCCGTCAGTCTGGGGCACGAGACTGGAGTTCTGACTTCTCAGAAAGCCCCTTCTAGGGTTGGGCTCGATGATCCCAGAGGTCTTTTTCAACCTAAACAATTCTGTGGGAATGATTCCATGAAATAAAGTCCCTGACTTGTGGCTAAATCTGGACTGCCACAAAATAACCAGCAGTTTTTGCAGGATAAAGTCAGGAAGAAGCTGGATTTCGGTGTCACAGGGCCACCTGCAGGCCTCTCCACAACCAGAAAATTCCCAAAAGTTGGTTTGTTTTCCTTCTTAAGCAACAGTCCTTGCTGGAGCCAAGGCTGCCTGAGTTGGGACAGGAAGAAATTCCTCAACTACCACAAAACTCATAAAATCCCATTAAATTTGGCAGGTCAGCCCTGCTTTGTGCTCAAGGTCTGGGGCTGTCCTCAGATGACACAGAAGGATCCCAATTTTAGGCTGGTGGTAGGGAAAGGATCCCATGTGGATACAAGGAGGGGGAAGGCAGGAGTGTGGGAGCAGAGGTGACAGCAGCTCCCAGCTTTTGTCAATACCAGGAGGTGCCCACACATTCCCAGGGCCTGGCTGTTTCACATCTGTGTCCGTGGCTTTTTTGGGACAGGGAACAGAAACTGGTTCCCCCTGAGAAGCTCTGATTGCTTTTCCTTGTCCACTGATCCTCAGCTCCATTCCCTCTCCTTGTCACTGACCCCCCTCAGCTCCATTCCTTTTCCTTCTCACTGATCCCCCTCAGCTCCTGCTTTTTTTTCTGTGGGATGTTCAGGAAGGAGCCAGGCACTGCTGGGCACAGCAGCCTGCCAGATGTTTTGGCTGCAGCTGCCCAGCTGCTTTGCAGTTGGAAAATCGGCAGGGAGCAGCAGCAGCACTTTCTCAGCTGGAAACGACCAGGAAAGGATGGAATTTGCAGGGAAAGGCTCCTGTGTTTTTACTAAGCTGCCTCCCGCCATGGTACCAGCCAAGGAAACACATAAAATCTTGGAATATAATTAGCTGGACACAAAAACCACAGAAGGCAGACAATATCCACTTCCAGAGCACTTGGACAATCCTACCAGGAGCACACGGATCCGTGGGTGCTGAGGCTCACAGGGCTCCAGTGGCCAAACTGGAAGGCTGAGGGTCACGATCCATGTCACCAGAGCCTTTCCCTTCCTGGCCAGGTCCTTCCCTACCTGTTTTCCAGCTCTGGCTGCTGCTGTTGAGGAGCAGAGAGGGCCAGAAATGCTGGGATGGAAGGGGAAGCGGCGCTCAGCTCCGATCCCATCCGGCCCTTGCACACAGGGCCATTCTTCTCCCTAAATAGCCGGGTGCTGCACTTCCTCTGGGCTGGGAAAGCAAAGCAGCTCCCGAGGTTGCCACAGGGACAATTCTCAGTGATTCCCCAGCCGAGGATTTTCTTCCCTGCCTCTCTCAGCAGATCGTGTCCCAGGAGGTGCGGCTGAATGGCAGTGTGGCCGTGCTGCCCGTGGTGGCCACCAACGCCACCTGCTCCATCCGTGTGGCCGCTGTCACCAAGGGGGGAGTGGGACCTTCCAGCATCCCCGTGGAGATCTTCATCCCTGCCAGTGGTAAGGAGGCTGGGAATGGCACGGGGTGTGCTCTCCATGGCTTGGCATCACTCCGTCCTCCTTCAGGGATCCTGATTTGGGAGCAGCAGAGCCTCTCTCCTCATTCCCTTTTATCCCTGGATGGAAAGCCCTGGGAATTCCTGCCCCAAGCCCTGGGTGCTGCAGGCTGATTCTTTCACCAGCTCCATTATTGGGATATTTTCTTAGGATTAATAACAGCCCCCTCTTCGACTCCAGCCTCGGGGAATACCGACTCCTTCGTGGTAGCCCTGGGATTTATCTGCGGCACAATCGCTGTGGGAGTCATCCTCTGCCTGTCTGTGGTCATCCAGAAACGATGTGTGGAGACAAAATACGGGTAAGGGGATGGAAAACGGGGCAGCTCCCCAGGGCTGGGTGGCCAGCAGCCTCTGCTGGATTTGGGGACAAGGATTCTGTCCTCAGGACTGGTGTTGTTACCACAAATGATGTTTTTTATGGTGAGGGACTAAGGAGGTTTTTCCTTCCCCTCCCTTTCCTCAGCTCAGCAGTTCACCTTTTGCTCACTGTGCCTATTTTTAAAGGGAAGTGAACTTGTGCAATTCAGTGGGGGAGGTGTTCTGGCACGAAAATGAGAGAGCAGAGAATGTCACTGGTCACCAGAGGGTGACCTGGACCCAAGGGAACAGCTGGAGCTGTGTCAGGGGAGGTTAGGCTGGATTTTGGGAAAAGATCCTTCCCAGAGGGAACTGAACAGGCTCCCCGAGGCTGCCAGAGCTCCAGGAGTGTTTGGACAGCACTGCCAGGGATGCACAGGGTAGGATTGTTAGGGTGTCTGTGCAGGGCCGGGAGCTGCACTGGATGCTCCTTGTGGGTTCCTTTCAGCTCCATGATTCTGTGATTCCATAATGTCCTGGAGAAACCCTCCTGCCTCGTCCCACGCCCGGGTTCAATGGCCCAGCATTGTTTAAAGGCAGGGACAAAGGGCTGTTTTCTCCTGCAGAAACCCAACACTCCTCACTCACCCTCGTGACTTCCCAAGTGGTATTTAACTGCCCCGTGCTCCCAGTTTGGAAACTGGTACCGAGTCAGGATCCCTTTCTAACTGGTTATTGTCACTCTTTCTGTGCTTTCCCAGCTCTGGAGCATCCTGCCCTGGTTTTGGTTCCTCTGCAGGGCTCCAGCAGTATTCCTGCTCCTTGAGTAGGAAATGAGTATCCTATTTCCTTCCCAAAAGCTCTGTGACTCACTCCTTGATGGTTCAGTGGTGTTTGTGGGGCTGTTGTTTAGCTCAGATGTTGCAGGCGATGGTGCTGATCCAGGAAAAAGGAAATGGAACATGCATTTCCCCTTTTCCTACGGATCCCCTGGGCTCCTGCCCCTGCCATGCTGACTCCTTCATCCAGCCACAGCAGATGTGTTTGTGTTCCCTCAGGAATGCTTTCAGCAGGAACGACTCGGAGCTGGCAGTGAACTACACAGCCAAGAAGTCCTACTGCCGGAGAGCCGTGGAACTGACTTGTAAGGATAAGATTTTATCCCTCTGGAAGGAGCTGGGGGAAAAAGTGGCAGCAGGTGGGAGGTGCCTGAGTGCCTGTCCCCCTTTGCTGCAGTGGGAAGCCTGGGTGTCAGCAGGGAGCTCCAGCAGAAGCTGCAGGATGTTGTTGTGGACAGAAACACCCTGAGCCTGGGGAAGGTCCTGGGAGAGGGTGAGTAAAGCTCATCTCACTCCAACCTTCCTTGTCATCCTTCTGTCACTGTGGAGGAACAGCTTTTGGCTCCATCTTGCATCTGGTGAGGTCCTGGAAGGTGGTGCTTTGGATAAAGGGGTTCCTTCTCTGCTGTGGTGCAGGGGAGTTCGGATCCGTGATGGAGGGACGGCTCAGCCAGCCCGAGGGGCCCCCACAGAAGGTGGCTGTGAAGACCATGAAGTGTGAGTTGTCTCTCTGCCCCACAGGACTTGATGTTTGTCCCAACATTCCCAGTGCCTCTCTCAGGAACGGCGTGCTGGCGCTGTTTTTGAGGTTTTAAAGCTTTCTTCCTCTCTGCTTCCCAGTGGATAACTTTTCCCAAAGGGAGATCGAAGAGTTCCTCAGCGAAGCAGCGTGCATGAAAGACTTTGACCATCCCAATGTCATCAAGCTCCTCGGTATGGGCTGTCCCTTCCCACCCTCCGGATCCTTTTTCCCAGGGCACTGTGTGAGTTGTCCGTGTTTCCCAGGGGTGTGCATCGAGCTGAGCTCCCTGCAGGTGCCCAAGCCCATGGTGATCCTGCCCTTCATGAAATACGGGGACCTGCACAGCTTCCTGCTCCGCTCCCGGCTGGAAATGGCGCCCCAGGTAGGGAGCAGAGGAGTGGAGTGGGATGGAGGAGGGAAGGGAATCCCCCTCTGCAGCTCCTGCAGGCTTGTGGCTCAATGGATGGTACGGTCTGAGGGATGAGAGCTCATCTGCTGCAGGGATGGCAGCCCTGGACAGGGAAGCCTTTTGGATCAACACTGTGTGACCCCCATTTTCCCTGCCCAGTTTGTGCCCCTGCAGACCCTGGTGAAGTTCATGGTGGACATTGCCCTGGGCATGGAATACCTGAGCAGTCGGAACTTCCTCCACAGGGACCTGGCAGCTCGGAACTGCATGTGAGTGTTGAACCCTGTGGATTTACAGCACAATTCTGATTCCCTTGGCTGTGGGACACAGAGCTCGGCCTGGAGCTGTCCTGAGCCATGCTGTTTGCCCCCAGGCTGCGGGATGACATGACGGTGTGCGTGGCAGACTTTGGGCTCTCCAAGAAGATCTACAGCGGGGATTACTACCGGCAGGGCCGCATCGCCAAGATGCCCGTCAAGTGGATCGCCCTCGAGTCCCTGGCTGACCGTGTCTACACCACCAAGAGCGACGTGGTAGGTCCTCGTGCCTGGAGGGACAGTCCCCTGGGCTGAGCCACACCGTGCTCCTCTTGGTGGCATTCCCTGGAAGTGCAGGAGGTGCCGGAGCCTTTCTGCTGCTGGTTCCTTGAGCGGGCCCCTCGCCTCCGTCCTGGTCGTTCCCAATTTTGGGAGCACCACAGCTCTACCCATTGTCCCTTGGATGGCAGGCCGTGACCTTTCCCTATGAAAAGGTTCATTCATTGCTCCTGGAAGTGTCCCTTCAGCCTTGTACTTTCCCTTTGTTCGGCAGTGGGCATTCGGCGTCACCATGTGGGAGATTGCCACGCGCGGGATGACGCCGTACCCAGGGGTGCAGAACCACGAGATCTACGAGTACCTGTTCCATGGGCAGCGCCTGAAGAAGCCCGAGGACTGCCTGGATGAGCTGTGAGTCCTGGGATCCCAGCTGGGAAAACGGATTTCCCTAGGAACAAACCTCCCTTTAATGTTTGCGCATCAAGCAGGATCCTGGAATGGAGCATGTGTCAGCAGCTGCTGAACTCCAGGCAAAAATCCCAACAAATGTCCTGAGGGGAAGCAATGGGTTTGTAGGGCTGGCAAGGTCACCAGGAACAGTCAGTGATGGGATTTTTTTGGTATTTTGTTTCTTTATTTTTGGATTTGTTTTGGCCTAAAGATCCTGGCTGGTGATGCTCCTCTTTGTCCCACAAAGCTTCCTATAGGGCCCTTCCTTATCTCAAATCCATAAATCTGTGTCCCCCTGGAAAGGGGAAATGCAGAACACACAAACCTTTGGATTTCTGAGCAGCTCAGCAAAGGCCTTTCTCCCAAGCTTCCTTCCTGAGCTTTTCTCTAGTGCCATTAGAGCTGAAAATGTTTAAGAGAGAGAGCTGAATCCCAACCGGATAAACAGAGTTGTACATTTCCTAAAAGGCTCCTCTCCACTGCCTGTTCCTGAAGGAAACACTGCAGGAACCTCCAAGAATTCAGCCTGCTGGAGGGCAGAGATACTGGCAGGGACATGCAGGGAGCTTCCAGGGCTCCCTGACATCCAGCCTAGGAGCAGGCACCGCCAAGGGAAGGACTGGGCATCCCATGCACAGAGCTGGGATGTTCCCAGGGAACAGATCTCAGGGCTGCCCTGGAAGAGACTTCTCACTCTTCTAACAGCAGCTTGGGCTGATAAATCCGTGCTCTTGAGAGACAGCCTGAGCAGAGGGAGTTGGTTTCACTTCGATTTAATGGGAATTTCAAGGCTTGCCCAGCTTGGAGGGAAACTGAGAATTAGCCCCCACACCTCCCCTAATCCAGAGAAATGCAGGCTGCTCCATCCCTGGAAGTGTTCAAGGACAGCTTGCAGCAACCTGGGATGGTGGAAAGTGCCCCTGCCTATGGCAGCAGGGTGGGACTGGATGAGCTTTAAGACCAAACCAAACCATTCTGGGATGCTCTGTTAACCACACTCCCGATTCCCAGGTACGAAATAATGTCCGAGTGCTGGCAAGCCGACCCTGCCATCCGCCCCACCTTCTCCCAGCTCAAAGCCCAGCTGGAGAAGCTGCTGGAAAACCTGCCCAGCTCCAAGGCGTGCGGGGACGTCATCTACATCAACACCGGCCTGGGCGAGCAGAGCCCGGACTCCACACAGGACTCGGGCTTCCCGCAAGCGGACTCGGATTTGGAGGCGGGGGAGGCGTCGGAGCCCGGCTCCCCCGGCGCGGAGGCGGCGCTGGTGGCCGTGGATGTGCACCCCGCCGAGCCCTGGGACAGCAGGTACGTCGTGGAGGAGCAGCTCGGTGGCCCCGTGGAGGAGCCCTACGTGCCCCTGCTGCCCTGCCAGGGCTTGGAGCCGAGGAGCCGATGGAGCCAGGCTGGCACTTTGCCGGCGTCGGAGCGGCCGCGGGGAGGACTCGGAAGCGCCGCTGGCAGCGGTGTGAGCAGCGAGGACACTGAGGGAATATTTGAATAAACAACCATCTCTTTTATTCATCATCTCCTGCACGGTTTTCCTGGTGCTCCACAAGAGCTCTTTCCTGGGCTCAAGTCCCAGGGGTTTGGAATTAACAATGGAATTATTCTGCTGTGATTATTAATTTTTTTCCAGAAGGAGCAGAGCAGGGTGGGGTGGATGCTGCTGAGGGGGCAGCTGGCCTTGCAGGGCCTGGTGTTTTCCCCCTTTTCCATCATTCCAAGTGTTAAGGTTTGTGGGGTGGATGATGAGGGCTCCAGCTCTACAGCCTACTGGGGGATTTCATACTGCAAGAGATCCCCATGGAAAACAGCACTGGGAGTCCCAGTGGGAACAGCAGGTGCTCCCACATTCCCTTCTCCCTGATGGGCTTCCATCCATCCCATCCTTGTGCTGAGGAACCATTGCTCCTGCTGCGACATCAGGGAAACAGGAGCCTGAGGGGATCCTGGGAGGGCTGGAACCCCCCAGCCATGGCCCGGCCTTTCCCTGCTGCTCCTTCTCCTCCTAGGGAGAATTCTGCTGCTTCCATAGCTGGGGCTGCTCGGCAGCAACCGGAGCCGGACCCAGCCCCAGGGGAAACCGGGCTGGGAATGGGGGAACCGGGCTGGAGAGGGGGTGCAGGAGCTGGGAAAGGCATTTTGGGACTGAGGAAAGAGATGCAGTCCAGGTCCTGGGGAAGCTGGGGGAAAAACCACGCTCCAGCACTCCAACCGCTGGGAATGGATGGATGGATGGATGGATGGATGGATGGATGGATGGATGGATGGAGGGATGGATGCGCGGGGCCGGCCCGGCGCCGGGGCGGGGAAGCGCCGAGTCCCCTGCACGGGGCAGCGCGGGGGCGGCGCGGGCGGGGCGGGGAGAGCGCGGGGCAGCCGGTCCCGGAGAGCGGCGGGACCGCACCGCACCATGGCGGGGCCGCGGGGGGCGCGGGGCCACCTCCCGCCGCCGCTGCTGCTGCTGCTGCCGCTGCTGCTGCCGCTCCCGGCCGCGCCGGCCGCCCAGGTGAGCGGGGACCGGGACCCTGGGAGGGGATTTGGGGGGGCACGGGGCTGCTCTCCGCTTCCCCCTCGCTGCGCCCGTGCGCCCCGACAGCCCCGGCAAACAGGTGGGCAAAGCCCCAGCCCGCGCTTAAACGGCGCTTGAGCCGCGCTTAAAGCGCGCGCGGCTTCTTTAGGGATCTTTTCGCCCTGGTTACCCCACACCTGAAGCTGCCCCCGAGCGCGCCGGCAGTCAGAAAAATTCCCGTTTGGGGCTTTTTGGGGGGGATTTGCCAGCTTTGCGAGGGCTCAGCATCCCGCCGGAGCTCGCGCTTGCTCCCGGACTTAAACCCAGCCCTAACAAAGAGCTGTTTATTAAAGCCAGCGACGCGCCAGCTTCTATTTGCTTTTGCCTGCCTTCCTCTGGGCTCGGGGTGTCCCAGAGCTGCCAGCACAGCCGGGTTCATCCGCCCCCCGGCAGCCCGGGACCCCCGAAGCTGCCTCCCGGGGAAGCAGAGGATACCGAGCGCGTTGCTCAGGCTGCTGTGTTTGTCCTCCCTCAACCCTCAGCAGCTCTCTGGAAACGGGAATCATTCCACAGTGCGGTCATGGAAAGGGGGGAAGGAATCCCTTCGACCAGGTGGGACAGAGCCCACCAGATCCGCTTGCTTTCTCGGAATTCCATAGCCCCCATCTCAGTCCCTGCATGCTCTCCCCGGATTTCAGAGCTCTGGGAATGGCTTTGCTCTTTTTCCTCGGTTTCAAGTCAATTCCGCAGGAATCCCATAATAACGGTGCCCGTCTCCGGCATGAGTCAGTCCCGTGGGAGCGATCGGTTTGCAGGCAGGAGTCCCACCAGCGTTCCTGGCCCCGGCAGAGCTCACAAGACAGCTGTTTTCCTCTTCTTTTGTCATGTGGAAGTGGGACAGGGCTGGAGCTCCAGCAGGATGAAACATGAGTTATAGCATCTCTCCCACAAAGCCATCCCAGCCCTGCCTGGAGCACAGGCCTAGGTGGAAAAAACTCCTGCATCCGGGTAAATGCGGGGGGCAACATCAAGTCAGGGCGCTCAGGGAACGTCGGATGCTGCGGAGCTCCCGCACCAGCCTCGGCTCCTGGGAGGAGCAGCGGCGGCGCAGGAGGTCCCCATCCCTGTCCCCATCCCTGTTCCCGCAGAGCTGCCTCAGCAGGCAGCAGCTCCTGGCTGCCATCCGGCAGATGCAGCAGCTGCTGAAGGGGCAGGAGACGCGCTTCTCGGAGGGGCTGCGTGCCGTCAGGAGCCGCCTCAGCACCATCCACGCCTCTCTGGCCAAGGCCCGTGAGTCCCCGGCACAGCATTCCAGGGAAACAGCAGGTAAAGGGTGGCTTGGAAGGACAGGGCACCTTCCAAACTCATCCCCTTTCCATGCTCTCGCAGCCTCCTGTCCTGCCCTGCACGCCCCTGCAGACGGGAGGAAGTTCGGCACCAAGTATTTGGTGGATCATGAGGTTCACTTCACCTGTGATCCAGGATTCCAGCTGCTGGGATCCAGCACACGGATGTGCCAGGCCAACGGCAGCTGGACAGGGCAGGAGCCCCGCTGTGCAGGTACTGCTCATCCCCTGCCCTGGAATGGCCTTGGGAAAAGTACATTTATTTAAACATTTAAATATCGGGGTGCTCAAAGCGTGTGCGCTGCTCCTGAGGCTTGCTTCCCAAAAGGAGGCCGCATGGAACACGGCTGCTTTTCCCGCAGAGATCAGCGAGTGCTCGAGCAGCCCCTGCCAGAACGGCGGGACGTGCCTGGAGGGGCTCGACCACTTCAAATGCCTCTGCCCCCCGCAGTGGACCGGGACCACCTGCCAGTACCGGGCTCAGACCGGTGCGTCACCCTTGCTAGGGGATAAACGGGAATGTTTCACCCCCCACCTCACTCCAGCTCTCCATCCCGCCGTTTTCCCACAGCTCCTCCCGCCTGGAGCGTGACGGATGACCCGGCCTTCAGCCGGAAGCCCCGCTGCGCCCAGATCGCCCAGACCCAGCAGTGCAGTTGCGATCCCGGCTTCCACATGAGCGGCACGGCTCCTGACGGGATCTGCCAGGGTGAGCCGGGACGGGGCAGGGCTGACTCCGTCAGCCACACTGGAAGGGACACAGCGGCTCGGAGCCCCGCCATCCCAGAGCGCAGAGCACGGGATTGTGTCCAGCTGGATCTGGAATATCCCTAGTGAGGAGGCTCTGGAGACTCGAAGCCCTGAATCCATGGATCATGGATAGGCCGAGCTCGAAGCGGGCTCAGTGTCGCCCTCTGCGGGACACCGCTGCTCACAGCCCTCCCATTCCCTGGAAACTGTTGGAATCACTTCCCAGCCCACCTCACCGGTCGCTCGCTCCCTGGGTTTTCCCAGAAGGCTGGAGCGAGCCCCCGGCGCATCCCTGTCTCCGCAGACCTCAACGAGTGCGAAGTGTACCAGCAGGAAGGGGGACTCCGGCTGTGCGCCCACGTCTGTGTCAACATTCCCGGGTCCTTCCGCTGCTCCTGCCCCGCCGGCTATGTCCTGCTGGGCGACGGCAAGAGCTGCGAAGGTGAGCGGGCTGAAAAGCGCTTTGCCTTTTTATCCCGCTTTTTTTTCTCCATTTCCAAGGGAGAGACTGGTGTACAGGGGAGGGGGATGATGGAGACGCGCTTTGCGGGATGGCAGCGGATGGAGGATGTTTGGATTGGCAGGAGCTCTGGAGGGATACGGAAATGAATCCCAGGGTTGTGCTGGGGAAAGGAAGGGAAAACACCACCACAGTGCCTTAAAAGAGTCCCTAAAAATGAAAATAAAACGCTTTTCTGGAAGCGTGGCTGCTCCTCTCCCCTCTCCTTTACCTCTCTGGATGATTTCGGGTCTGCACCTCCTTGAAGACAATCTCACTGCGGGGATGTTCCTGAAACGAGGAGTTCCTGGAAAGAACCAAAAGCAATGTTAAACCCCCAGAATTCCAGGATCAGTTCAGCAGTCCCAAGGGAATTGGTGCGCAGGTAGAAGGCAGTGGGTGGGAATGTGGGAGGCCACAACTGCTGGAAGTCTCCTGAAAAACAGGGAATTTTTTTGTGCCCACTGGCCTGGGGGAGAGCTCGGTGAAAGGAGATGGAATTCTGGGATGCTCCCATATTTTTTGCATTGCATTTGACCTGCTCCAAGTTGTTTTTTTTTGATGGAAATGTGAGCTCCATCAGAGGCTCCCAGTCCCTGACCCCGCTTCCCACCCCTGTTTTCCAGACATTGATGAGTGTTCCCTATCCCAGGATAACTGCACGAGTGGGAGCAGCTGCATCAACACCGGGGGGGGCTTCCAGTGCGTCACCCCCCAGTGTCCCCCGGCCGCCGGCAACATCTCCTACGTCAAAACCTCTCCCTTGTAAGTTTGGGGCATCCCTGTGGATGCAGAGAGGTGGAGAGGGAATGTATTCCACATTCCTGATGTTTCTTTTCCTTCCTGCAGCCAGTGCGAGCGCAACCCATGCCCCATGGAGAGCCGCTTGTGCCACCAGGCTCCCAAAACCATCTCCTTCCACTACCTCCCGCTGCCCTCCAGGCTGCACACCCCGGCGCTGCTGTTCCGCATGGCGGCGGTGGCGGTGGCTCCGGGCCGGCCGGGCCCCGACAGCCTGCGGTTCGGCATCGCCGGCGGCAACGACCGCGGGCACTTTGTGGTGCAGCGCTCGGGCCGGCACACCGGGGAGCTGCTGCTGGTGCACAGCCTGCTGGGGCCCCGCACCGTGCACGTGGATGTGGACATGGCCGAGTACCTGGAGCGCGTCTTCCAGGCCAAGCACCTGTCCAGGATCACCCTTTTTGTCTCGCCCTATGAGTTTTAGGGGAGAAAAGCCCGGCTTTTCTTCCCAGGGGGATTCACCCTCCTGCTTTGCGCGCATTTTCTGCATGTTCCCTCACCCCCGCCGGGTTTAGCACAATTAAAGGATGATGTAAAGGATGTCGACTGGTGGATGTGTGGATGGGGCAGTCCAAAGGGAATTCGGATCTGTTATCCAATACTTTATTTTTATTTCACAGTTTTTATTTTTGTTTGGGAGAGGCTGGTTGATAGCAGAGGGCTCATTCCCACCACAGCATCCCTTCTCCCTCACATCCTGCTGAGCTACACCCACTAAAAGCATTCCTACTCCTTGTCCCAGGGAAAAAGACTTCCCGAGATGGATCTGTCTCCTCTGGGGGATGGAGCTCCTGGATTTTTGGGGGGTATGGGGGCTTAGGAAGGGGTTGGATGTCTCCAGCAGAACAAGAAGGGACATTCAAGGGCTGCTGTCGGCAGATGGAGGATGTTTGGATTGGCGGCAGCTCCAGCTGGATGCGGAGCTGGGCAGGGAAATGTATCCCAGGGTTGTGCTGGGGGAGGGAAAGGAAAACTCCAGAGTGCTTCAAAAATTAGGAGAAAATAATTTTCTAGAAGCATGGCCGCTCCTCTCCTCCTCCTCC
This sequence comes from Sialia sialis, assembly GCA_009812075.1. Taxonomy (NCBI): domain Eukaryota; kingdom Metazoa; phylum Chordata; class Aves; order Passeriformes; family Turdidae; genus Sialia; species Sialia sialis. The sequence continues at coordinate 6,485,308 of VRYO01001589.1, forward strand.
TCTCCCTCTTCTTCCTCTCCCATTCCCATCCTGGACATGCTCCTCCACCAGGCCATGACCCTGTTTGGGGATGACAACAAAATCTGGGAGCCGAAAAGCAGAATAGTTTCCATCTGCTGCCTTCTCCGGCTAACACAGCTGGAGATGGGCGCCTGCACTGCGCTCTGGAGGCTTTTCCTTGCGGCACCATCCCAAACTCACAACATTTTCCTAATTCCCGAGGCCAGGGTGAGCTGGTTTCTCCCTTCCAGCCCTGAAAAAGTTTAAGTTCGGCTCTTTGCCTTTCTCATCCTCTGGCTGCCATTCCAGTTGACTAAAGATTTTTTTTTTCCCTTCCCAGAGCGCCTGCTCTGGCATCTTTCAGACTTCCCGAGGTTGGAATTTGCAGGGAGAGGCTCTTCCTGTCTTGAAATACATCTTTCACTTGGGATAATAATATTTGGGAGCTGAAAAAAATTAGGAATGCTTCTGCTTCCCTTTGGCGGGCACAAGCTGGCCCCAGACGTGCTGTCCCAAAATCACCATTTCTCACCCCAGAATATTTAACCAAAAAATTTAGGATTCTTCCTTCCAGTCCAGACTGGAAGAATCCCTTTTTTTTAGAATCTTTTTTTTTTTTTTTTTTTTTTTTTTTCCTGGGGAGAGGATGCTGAGCCCTGTGAGCATCAGCTCCGTATGTACTGATAGGGCTAATTAATTCTAAGTGGCCCTAATGATGCTCCCAAGCCACCACCACCCCGTCCCTGTAGGAATGCTGTTTTCCAGCCTTTTCCTTGGATTTACCTGATTTCCCCGATGATCTGGACTCTAGGTTTTTCTGTTTGCCTTGCTCAGGTGTGTGAGGCCCTGATTAAACGTCATTGAGGGGACTCTGAGGGACGCCTCTTCCCTTCGCCCACATTTTCATTAAACGACTGTCTTTGTACCACTTTAT
>VRYO01001589.1:6487089-6517162 GCA_009812075.1 Sialia sialis
GGGGCCCTGCCTTCCTCCACCTCCCTCCTCCTCCTCCTCCTCCTCACCACACCACAGCCAGGCACAATGGCCTTTGAAAGCCTGTTCTCCAAACCCCCAAACCCAGTTCTTGACCCAAACATGCCCGACTCTGACAGGCAACATGCAGGGGACGAAAGGTCGAGTAACATTCTTCTCTCTCTCCGCTTCTCATAATGGTGGTACTTAGTGGGGTGATGCTGGTAATGATGATGCTGATGATGATGATGCTCTGTTAATGTGCCTGAGGGGGTTAACGATGTTTTTGGGGGGCAGGTCACCTTCAGGCTGGAGCTGGGGTGGTGGTGGTGGGGAATGCAAGGAGGGGAGGGGGGGTGTCACTGCATTAAAAGTGCATTTTTAAATTTATTTTTTTTAAGCAAGGTTTTAATTTTTCCTTTTGGAATGCATGCGTTTTTACATCTTCATTGATTTATTCTGGCTGGGAAGGGGGGCTGTTTGCCATTCTTTCCATAAATTGCACTTTCCAGGGGGTGTCTGTTGAATGTCACCATTGTTCTCTGTCTCAGGCAGGAAAGGGTGCTCTGAGCAGGGCGGGTTTTTTATTTTTGGCTGTTTTTGTTGATACCACAATCTCTCACTAGAGCCATATTTAACGTCATTTTCTTGCCAGATTCCACCTTACACATTTAACTGGATCTTTTTCATGCAGATTAAGGGCTGACTGACGTTATCTTTGCCACCTCTCAATCCCCATGCGCAGAAACCCAGAGTCCTGTTCCTGGTGAAAGGACCTCTGTTGCTCCCTCCCTCCTTTTCTGTCCTGCAGCTGCTGGAAATTCAAATCCTTTCTCCAGGCAGCCCTGTCCTTCCTAACTAGTTCCAAAAATACTGTGCCAGGGTGGCAGTGACCAGTGCTCGAGCCTACATTTACCCTGAGCATTCCTGACACAGCTGCAGGAGTTAAAAAACGCCCAATCTGGGATCCCCAGAGCTTGGCCTCCCCCCACACAGCTCCACAATCCTTTGTGGCACTTCAGAGGACCCGAAAACACTGGGGGAAAAAAACCAACCAAACAGACAAAAAAAAATAAGGCTTGCACAGGGTAAACGCAAAACTGGAGAAAAAGAGTCCCAAGTTCTGTGTTACAAACTGGGAAGTGGTCCCAAAGTGCTCCTGGGATTTAGTGCAAGGGTCAGGGCAGAGACCAGAGCTACTGGTGCTTATTTTCCTCTTTCTGCTCGTCCTTGGGAAGTGCTCCCGGGATTTGGTGCAAGGGTCAGGGCAGAGCCCAGAGCTGCCTGTGCTTGTTTCCCACTTCCTGCTTGTCCTCGGGAAGCACTCCCTAAAACGGGCCTGGGCTTTGGTGCAAGCTGAAGGCAGAGCCCACAGCACCTGGCTCTTGTTTTCCCCTTGCTGCTTGTCCTTGGGCAAGGGTGGAAGTTGTGTCATGCCCTGTTTTCCAAGCCCAGTGTGCACCAGGAGCTCTGGAGCTGGGGCAGAGCTGTGCCATGGAGTTGTGCAGTCAGGCTCTAGCTCTTCACTGTTCCAGGCCCTGAAAATATCTGGAGTTCTCAAATCCTTGAGGACAAGCCCGAGTGACTCTGGGTAGTGCTGGGAGCTGAGTTTTTTCCAGTTTTTTTCTCATCCTCTCACCAGCCCTTCTCACCAGTACAACCAGTTGTGACACTGGTAATTGTGCAGTAGAGCCAGTAAGTGCCACCTAAACAACCTAATTAATTGTAATTTACAAGTGTTACTTTATAATGTTTTAATTTATGCGGTCAAGAGCAACAGTACACACAACCTGGGAGATCACAACTTGTGCTTTTCGTAAAACTTCAGCTCTGTAAAATAAGTCAGGCCCAGCTCCCAAGTTTTTGTGTTGCATTGTGTGCAAATGCAGGACCAGTAAAACCAGTTCACTGCAGGGAGCACCCATACTGGGCACCTCATGATTCCCAATCAATTTGTGCAGCAGGAATTCTGTTGCTCGTTGGATTTGAGCTGATGTGTTGAATAAGGAAGAAATTACTTAGTAAAGAAATAATAAAATCAACTCTGTCTGGCCACACTTTGAATATTCCAAGTTGTACAATGCAGTTGTTTTTAATTCTTTAACTAGTTTTGGTTAATTCCTGTTGTTGACATTATTTTAGTGATGGAGGGTCTGAGCCTTCCACAGGGGTCCTGCAAAGATTTTTCCTGCAAGGATTTTGTGAGGATTTCTTGGTTCTCTGTGGGTAAATCCATGGCAGGGTAAGGAAGAAGTTGGAGGCAAGTTTATTTACACACAAATCAATGCCAGATTTCCCAGAAAATAGCTTGGGATTCATTTACTTTCACTTTTTACTGCTCCCAGCCACCCTCTACTTTTGATTTTCCCAGTGAAAATTCTCTGTTATTTGGAGTTATTTTCCTTATTAATTCTTAATTTCTTAAGCAGCACCTTAGGATCAAAATTTGGGGAATTTCAGCCCTCAGGGGATTTGAACCTGAAGTAGAATTGTTTTTAAAGGAAATGATGGGGAATGAAAATTTAAAGGCTTCAATGTTTGAGGGTAAAGATTCCCAGAATATTTCAGGAAGTGCATCCAGGATTTGGATCTTGGACTTAAGGAGCTTCTGGAGTAAATCTTCTTTGGGCATAAGGAATTCTATTTTTAAGGCTGACCTGAAATAAGGTCAAGGAAGGGGAGCTAAAATACAGGTTTGAAAGTTAAAAATTAAATTAAAATACCAGAATTTGGATTTTTTTTTTTAATTCTTCTTTCCAAATATCTGTGGAACTGCAGGGATTTCATCAGCTTGCTTTTCCCTGGAAGATCACTTGGCTTCTGTGCCTTTCTGATCCATTTGGGAGGTGCTCTAGGAATCCACTCAGACAGTGGGAATGTTTTCTGGGATTGTTTCCACATATCCATCGAGCTCCAAATATCTGGACGTTGTAGCAGAGGGAGGCAGCTCGTGACGGGGAGGTTCTGCTGTCCCATCCTGGTGCACAGCTCCAGTTTGGGATTTCAGTGGGAATAAAAGCAGCTGAACCAGGAGAGACTTCCTGCCTTGGCACTTCTTTGAAAAATAACTTATTTTCCAAGAATTTTTTTTTTACCGTTATCTTTTCAATCCATGTTTATCCAGTTGTTGGGTTTTTCCTCCTTCTTTCTTCTTTTTTTTTCTTTTTTCCTCTTCTTTTTTATATTCTTGAAGCTCAGTCTTTGGAAATTACTTGGGTATTGTGGAAAGAATTTAAGGATTGGAGGACTTTTGTAATCTTCCCTCTGCCATGCAATCCAAGGGATTGTATTACCGAGATTGCTTTACCTGGAAAGTTATTACAGTCCTGGGTGCATCCCAAAAGTGGAAATCCCTGAGTGCAATTCCCAGAGGAACGTGGGAACAACTTTGTTCCCAAGGGGCATTTTCAGGAAGTATTTTATGGAAGAGAACATTTTAATTGATCCTTGAGGGAGTGAGTTTAATTGATAATGTCAAAGCATAATTGGATTTTTGGGATGGCTGCAGGTGTTTCAGGGATATTAATATAATTCCAAGAAATTCCAGGTCATGCAGCGGTTGTGTCTTCTCCCTGGTATATCCATTTATCCCAAAAATCACAGCTTGGGGTTGCTTTGGATTTCTTAACTGCTTTTTTCCAGTGACAGGTGAGCTGGATAATGACATGGAGTTTGATTGTCTTCCTGATTTCCCTCTTGCAGGGAAGATGGAGAGCTGGAAGATGGGGAAATAGATGATGCAGCCTATGAGGATGTGAAGGAACACGGATCCAAAGGAGAAGACAAACAGAAGAATGAGAAAGGCCACCGGAAATCCCGGAAAAAACGCAAAAAAGAGAAGGAGAAGAAAAAATCCAAAAGGAGAAGACGGGACAAGCATAAGGTTAGGAAAAAACCACCAACATTTTGGAAGTGCTGATTTGATTCATGGGTGTCCAGGATCCAGGGGATTGGTGAAGGAATTAAAATGGTTTTATCACCATTAAGACTTAAACTGGTCTTAAATATCCAAAGTTAAGTCTGGAAGCTGAACCAGAAGGATTTGAGATTTTTTTAGGATAAGATGCACAATGTACATTTATCACTTTTGTGCTCGTTATAGTTATGGAAAGGAGATGATTCCCTCCAAATTCCCAACTTTTTTGTTCTGTTTTCCAGCATAACTCCCCTTCCAGTGATGACAGTTCCGACTACAGCCACGACTCCGATCTGGAGCGCACAGAAAGGCCCCACAAAAAAAGCAGCAGCTCTTCCTACAGGGATTATGATTCCTCCTTCAGTCAGGTAGGAAGTTTGAAACTCATTCCTCACATCTTTGTTGAGGTGACATTCCAAAAATACAAATACAAACAGTGTGGGTTTGGAAGTTTGGCTCCATCCCAGTGCCTGTTCTTCCGGATTTCTGGAAGCTCATCCAGCTCCCGTCTCCCTGAGGAGATTTCCCAGATGTAAAGCAGGATCTGTGGTAGAAAATAAATCTGATACCAGTTTTTCCTCCATCAGGCAACAGGAGTTAAGGAATCTTCATTATTAAGGAATCTTCATTATTAAGGAATCTTCATTATTAAGGAATCTTCTTATTGCCTGCACTGGATTTAGGCTGGACTCAAAGGAAAGAACTCTTGAAAAGCCACTTTTCAATATCTGCTCTTGGGAGCCTAATTTTTTTTGGCTTTTCTCAGCCAGTTAATTAAAATTACTAACTTTTCCTGAATAACTGATTTTCCTTCTATGATTGATGCTTTTTTGGGGTCTAATCTGGTAATGATAACACAGCCCCAGAAGTGAATTTTTAGAGCAGTTTGGAGGGGTGGGGTTTGGAAATGCGGAATTGCTTCCTAATGCATTCCCTTTCCTTACAGCATGGACACGTGTCTGGGAATTACATGAGTTCCCAGAAAATGCAGCATAAAAAAAATGTCAAAAGCAAGGACTATGACAACTACAGCCATTACAGTGATGAAAACTTTGGCAATTACAATGAGGAGGAAAAGGATGAGGATTTTGCTGACCAGCTCAAGCAGTACAGACAAGCTAAAGAGACTTCCAGTGGGGATTTGGGGCCTCCATTCCCAAAGGAGCCTGTGAAGAAACAGGGCATGAAAGGGATCCAGAAAGGTAAGGGAAGTTTTGGTGGCATTTTGGGATGGAGACCTGGATGAGGGAAGCTGCCAGGGATGTTCTGGCCAGTCAGAAAAAACATTTCCAACAGCAGAAAGGGAGGGATTTAACTGATTCCATTTGCCTCTCTTTGATGCCACCATTTCCCCTTAATTTCTGTCATCCTTGAAAGAGGTTTTCCCTGTTTTCCAGGCATTTCCCAACGAGGGAACAACTACAGTGTTGGGAGAGGGCGTGGGATGCAGAAGAAACTGAAGCGCAAAGATCGCGGCAGGGGCAGAGGCGGCAATAAAGGATCCGATGGCTTCCATGAGGTACCTGCAATTCCAGTATCCCTGTTCCCAATATCTGCATCACCACTGCTCCAAGAAGGAGCTGATCCAATGAGGATTTCTTTTTTTTTTCCCCCAGGATGGCAAACCAGTGAAGAAATGGGTTAATATGAGCCAGGAGTTCATCAACCAGCACACGGTAGAGCACAAGGGCAAGCAGATCTGTAAATATTTCCTGGAAGGGAGGTGCATTAAGGTAAATTTAATTCTTGTTTAAAATAAACTTTTAGCCAACTTGGGTGTTGAAACTCAATGTTTTGATTTCTGATGTGCTGAGGATTTCTAAATGGAATTATTTGTGGATACACAGCCTCTTCTGTTACACACTTTCAATTAAATTCCAATTAAAATTTATACTTTTATTAATATGTTCAATAAAAACATCCTAAACTTATCCTGAGAATGATAATGTATTAATGACATCATATCTCACAAGTCTGGAATCTCTAACTAGGCAACAGTTCTAGAATATATAATTTCCTGCTGATTTGGGAACTTTAAAGGACTTGCTTTGTGGTGCTAAACTGTAAAAAGTGAGATTTTAAGAAAACTGAATGCTTCTCACTTTTATTTGCTTCCTTGGGATTTAGGGGTGGAATTTTCTTGCCCAAATGGTAGAAATAAAAGTGAAAATGATTGGAAATGTTGTGTTTCTTGCTGCCTTTAAACACCTTTGGCTCAGACTGTTGACTATTTGCTGCCACCTTCAGTTCTAGAAGGGACTGAGAGAGCACTTGGTGTCTTTTCCAGAAAAATAAATCCTAAAAAAACGCCCAAACTCCCATCCAGCAAATTAATCCTAAGGAATGGCAGAATATACAAAAGTAATTCAGTAAAATATTATTTCAGTGCCCTTTAAATGCAGATTTCCTGGTGGAGGCAGAGAACAGGGATTGTTTTCTGTCACCATTCCATCAATTCCATTGAATTCCAATCCAGGAATTTTCTCTGTGTTCAGACCCCCACTGTTTACAATATTTATTGCTTACAATGGCATATAATGTTGGTAAAGATGAAAAATTTAAATTCAGCTGAGGAGGATGTTCTTTTTACTATGGAATTAAATTGCTCATCATTTCAGATGGATAATGTTTTTTCCTTGTGGTTTTTTGTTTTTTTTTCAATTTATTTATAAATATTTATTTATAGGGGGAACAGTGTAAATTCGATCATGATGCAGAGATTGAGAAGAAAAAGGAAATCTGTAAGTTTTACATCCAGGGTTACTGCACGAAAGGAGAGAACTGCATTTATTTGCACAATATCCTTTCAAAGTCCTTCTAAATGCACCTGAAATGTTAATTTCTGTTATTTTATTTCTATTTATTTTTGATAGAAATGATTTCTAAAGGTGACTGTTATTTAAGAGACTCTACCACCTACTGTGTGGATTAATTACAACACAATTAATTACATTACTTCAGAGGAAAAATAAATATAAAATTACTGATTTGAAAGTAAAATCCCAGGAATTTTAGATACATTTATCCACACTTTTAAACCCCTGATCTGTTCCTCTTTGTCATTATTTTGGCATTTTCCTCTGGAATTGAGACCTTCCCCTTTTGAATCACAGTTGGAAAATTTAATCCAAATTAAAAATTCAATCTGAAATTTAAATCTGAAGGATTTGACAGAAATGTCATTTTTAGGAGCATTTTAAATGGAAGTAAGAGGTAAGTTGGTTATAGCTTCCAAAATGCCTACCGTAAAGATGAATTCCTGATTAAGAGAATTGAGGGATAACTGCCAGCTGGATTTTGTAACATTCCCAAACTGTTAGTAATCCTTAATTCCTTCCTCACATGAATTCCCCTGCAAGTTCTACCACACAGGAGCCAAGTGTTATCAAGGAGATAAATGCAAATTCTCTCATGCTCCCCTGACTGCAGAAACCAAGGAGCTGTTGGACAAGGTGAGTGATCCAGACACTGGGAATGTCGGGAGTGCTGCACTTGGGGTGGGGAAGGGATGGAGGAGCCTTTTCCATGTGCTGGGAAATCCTGAGCTCTATTTTGTTGGGATATTCCCCACCAGGCCATAAAGGAAAAGGGGTGTGAATCCAACACTAAAATCAAGAGGAAACTTTGAATAACTCCTTCCACTCCTGTTTGAAGGAAGTTGTTCCTTCCTGAAACAGAGAAGTGTTTTCTTAGCTGGAAAACAACTCCCAAAAATGGGTTTAGAATTCCTTTGAGCAGGATTGTAGCAGATAACAAAAACATTTTCTATTTAAATATGGATAGGCACAAGGCACAAGGCTGAGTTGAACTGGAGTCCTGGAAAACTTATAGAACGTTTGCCCACATGGGTTTGTTGCAGGTTTTGAACAACGAGGAGGAGCCCCAGAATGAAGATGAGAAGGAGCTGGAGGAGCTGCGGAAGCGGGGCATTGTTCCTCTTCCCAAACCCCCGCCGGGCGTCGGGCTGCTGCCGACCCCTCCGGAGCAATATCCCTTCTCCGAGTCCGACATGGAAAACTACCAGGACCCCTCAGGAGATTACAAGAAAATCCCATCTCTTTTTGAGATCGTTGTGAAGCCCACTGTGGATCTGGCACACAAAATTGGGAAGAAGTAGGTGTTGGAATTCTGGGGAGAACTCTCTTGATATTTATTGTTTAATTGTTCCTGTCAGGATTCTGGGCTAAGTTAAGGATATGCCACATAGTTGATAACCAGGATTATTTCTTGTTTTCCATAAAAAGTAACTTAGGCCTATCCTTCCAGAAGTTGACTCTTGGTTTGGCATCTCCATCTGCGGGTGGAGCAGTTAATTCCCTGCTCCAGTCTTTTTGTAGTTGGCTTTTCCTTGGGCAAAACTGATGGAGATGAGCAAATACTGGAAAAAAAAACGTTTTGGCCACGTTAAGGAATACGGAACAGGTGTAGTTGGAAAATAATGCTCCTTTGGGAATAGTATCCAGTGTCAGGTCAAATAAGAGAACCAGCTGGTGGTGTTTGCAGGTCCGGAATTTGATCCCTTGATTTTCCTTTGCTTCCAGGCCACCGAGCTTCTACAACAGCGGGTCACCGCCGCGGCCGCCATTCCAGGGCAACGACCCTCATTCCCAGCACATGTACAACCCAGGCTCGAGCCCGGGGCCGGGTCCTGGCATGAGCCAGGGACACAACGGGCCCCCGATGCACCCCGGCTCTCCCGGGCACCACCCCTGCGGAGGCCCCCAGGGGCCGGGAATGCCGCACAGCCCCCCCATGCAGGGTGTGCCCCCGGGCTACATGGGCCCGCAGAACCAGACTGGAATGGGCATGCAGGGCCAGCAGGGCGGGCCGCCCCTCACCCCACCAGGCATGGGGGGATCCTACAGCTCCCCCGGAGTGCAGGGACACATGGTGAACATGCCAAGGGACAATCACTGTCCCCCGGGGCCGCAGTACCAGCAGATGCCTGGGGACTATGAGCCCATGCAGAACCCGGCCGACTTCTATGACAACTATTATTCCCATCAAGCTGTACACAACTTCCAGCCAGCCAATAATTCCGGAGGTAAGGACATCTGCTGGGTGAATTTTGGACAGAAACTCCTTGCAATGTCTTCACTTGTGTTGTTAAGTCATGTTATGCTTGAGGTTGAAATGGGATATTGGGAAGAATCCTTCCCTGTGAGAGTGGGGAGGCCCTGGCAGTGTTTTCCCAGAGAAGCTGTGGCTGTCCCATCCCTGTAAGCATTCCAGGCCAGGTTGGATGGAACTGGTTGTCCCTTAAGCTCCTTTCCAGCCCGTTCCATGATGCCACGTTTATAGCTGTCAGCATTTCTCTAGGCTAGCTGCTAACTGGAGCTTTGTCCTGCAGATGGAGCGTGGCACGGAGAATTCCCGGATCACCAGGCTCACCTCATGGCTCCAGAGTCACATGCGGGCGGCAGCGAGTCGGACTGCATGGGTGGCCACATGGGCCACAACCAGGGCATCAACGTGCCTGATTTCCTGCCTGCCATGCAGAAAGCCCTGTATGTGAGGCTCAGCCAGAAGCACCAGCGCGACGGAGACTCGGCCAGCAGCCAGGGCCAGAGGGCCATGAGCAAAGATGAAGGTGAGCAGGGTTTGCTTGGGATTCTCATCACACTTAATGGCCCTGGGCAACAAATCAGTTGATGTCGACTCATGTCGTGTTCACAGTTACTGGGAATGTCCAAGCAGAGCTCAGTATTTTCAGCTCTTCTTCACAGCTTCTTCCAGGACCTTAATGTAGGCTCAGTTCTAGTTTCTTAATAATTTTTGTATCTAGCTCCTCTTTTAAAGGATCCTTTGGTTGATAATTCCTTTGGAAAATCCCGTGTTGGACCAGAGGGGTTGTTTCTCGCTGCCAGGACTGGAAGTGCATCCTTGATCCTGTTTCTTCAGTTGTACCTCTTGATCTGTTTCCTCTAGGGCAGCATTTTCCCTCCTCTGATATCCTTTAAAATAAAATACTGTCATTTCTCCCCTTCCTGAATCTCAACCTCTCCTGCAAAGTTTGGGATTTGGATTAAATAAGTCAGCAAATGCATAATTTGCCTGGATCAAAGACCACTGCAAGGGGCCATTTCACTTTTCCTTCTCCCATCAAGACTCAGATTTTAGATACTTTTTTAATAAGGGTTGTTTGAAAGCAGGTTATTTTCCCAAGTTAATACTGATGAATATGCAGACACTCCCAAGCTGTGTTGCATTCCATCTCCACTACCTCCAGGTTTTTTTGTTGTGGCATTTCTTTGATTAAATGGATTAAATGTGATTTTTATGACACAGGGAGTGATGTAATGTCAGATCTTTTCAGTTTGACTTGACTGAGAAGTTTCCCATTAGGGAAGTGTTGGATTCTCTAAGGATTATTTGCTGGAATCATCTAAATTTGGTGGCATTTCTTTGATTTTTAGATGACAATGTCAACTGGTATTCCAGCAGCGAGGAGGAAGAGGGCAGCAGTGTTAAATCAATCCTCAAAACCTTAAAGAAACAAAGCGAAAACTTTAGGAATCGGCAGCAACATTCCACGGAGCAGCACATGCTTGGGATGCCCACGGATCCGAGGCTGGCCAAAGACAAAGGTGTGGGGCCCCAGGCTGCTGACCCCAGGCTCCGAGCCTCTCCCAGGCCCAATCCCAGGAAACCCTCGGAGTCGGCGTCCCTGGATCCCCGGCTGGCCCGCGATCCGCGCATGCACAAGGTCAGCGAGGGCGCCCACGCCGCCTCCTCCCTGCCCGGGGCCAAGCTGGATTTGCACCACGCCGGGGTCAAGGTCAAACAGAAAGGGCTGGATGACGATGAGGAGGACTCAGAGAGGGAGCTGAGGGAACGAGCTTTCCTCATCCCCTTGGAGCCTCTGCCGGGCGTCACGTTGCGGGATCCCCGCTCGCAGCTGCGCCAGTTCAGCCACATCAAGATGGACGTGACGCTGATGAAACCCAACTTTGCCAAGCACATCGTGTGGGCCCCCGAGGACTTGCTTCCCATCCCTCTGCCCAAACCCGACCCCGTCTCTTCCATCAATTTACCCCTCCCTCCGCTCATCGCCGACCAGAGACTGAACAAACTGCGCAATCTGAAGAACGATCCGCACCCCAACGCCATGCCAGCCGACCCGCGGCTCGCTGCCAAGGCCAAGAACAGCCTGGCGGGCCGGGGTGGCTACTTGGAACCATCCACAGATTCCCACGCCAGTAGCTCCAGCAAACTGGGGGATCCTCGCTTGCAGAAGAACGTGGATCCCAGGCTCCACAGACTGTCGAGCGCAGACGCTCACCACGGAGTGGGGAAGGATTCCCACCCTCCCAAGTTCGATCCCCGCCTCGCCAGAGCCGCTGCCAGCTCATCCCAGCCTTCGGAAGCCGTGGCTCCGAAATCCGACCCCGACGCTCTGCCTCCGTATGCGCCCAAATTATCGTCCAGCGGTGTCAGGCTGGGGGCTCCTGGCTCCATCCTGAGCGGGATCAGTTTGTACGATCCCAGGGATCACAGTTCCTCCTCAGACGCAGCTCCGGCCGCTTTGGGAGAGAACGGGGAGAACCAGAAGAAAAGTATTCTGAAGAATTCCGGTAAAAACGAGCCAAGCCTCGCGGAGGACGCGTCCCAGCAGAAGGCCACCTCCAACACAGAGAAACCCACGGAAGGGTCGGTGGAAGCTGCGTCAGACAAGGCAAACAACAGCAGTAAATCTCAGGCCAAACACTCCAGCGCTGCTCCTGCCGTCCACAATCTCCCAATCCAGGCTCTGTCGGGATTGATCCGGCCGCAGTACAGCGACCCCCGGCAGGTGAGGCAGCCCGGACAGGTGGCGCAGGCCCCGGAGAGCGATCCCAACGGAGAGTCGGATGATAAATCCCTAAAGGATGTTTTCAAGACTTTCGACCCAACCGCTTCCCCCTTTTGTTAGCAGATGGCTTTGGAGTCTTTTTACCGCTGTGGGTATTGCAGTTCTCTGCTGTTTTGTACCTGGGTTACCTCTTTTGGCTTTATTTATTTTTAAATTATAATTCCCACCACTTTTCAGCTGCTAATCTCCGAACCACACGCAGTTCTCCGGTAAGCTCGAGTGTTTGCAAAGCTGTGGTATTTTCTAGAGAAATCCTTCTTTCCAATTTCAGGGAGACTAATAATTGACCTGTAGAAAGGAAACCAATTCCCCCCCCCGGATCATGTTAGAGCTGAGAAAAGCACTTTCATTGTAAATAAGTCATGGAAAATTCCCAGAGCTGTATATGTGTGAGCTGCCTCTTTCCCAACCACCACTTAGATCCGATTGCCACATTTGTATAGATCCAAGCAATATTATGTACATGAATTCCCAGGAGTGATGCCGTTCCAGGACTGCCAAACCCCCGAACTGATGGAAAACCCCACGGAAATGAATTCAAAGGAAAGCGTTGCTCCTCTTTTTTTTTCCAGTGAGTTATTGTAAGACATGGACAGTTTTTATTCCTGCAGTCAATATTAGTGTAAAAGAGACTATATCACATATTGAGGATGAAAAACGTCATATCTTTTAAAAGTATTTTATTCTATGCTGTACATAGGAGAAATTGTGAAGTACATAACTAGCAAAAGTAACTGTTCAAAGTGAGGGAAATTACACTGTCTAATATGAAAAACAAAAAGAAAAAAAAAGGTTTTTATTTAATTTTTTTCCACGCCTACACGATTGGGATTTAGTGCTCCGAGTTCCATTGTGGTGTTCATGTATTTCAACGTATTTTTGTATTCAGCTGCTTAATTTGTATTGCTTTTTTTGTATGGCTGTAACTGCAGTACTTGTATTCATGGTGTCTCGACGACATTTTTAACAAAACAATTAAAAAGGGTACAGTTAATTGCTGGTGACGGCTCCGTGTGCGTGCGGTGGCAGCTGGGACGAGGGCACTACAGCTGATTTTTTTGGGATGGTTTTGGGGTTCTGACATTACCTCGTACCTGATGCCAAGGTCTCGTGGAGAGAGCTGCCCATTTTCCACCATGGAACATCCTTGTCTTGAATTGCCCAGGTTTTCATGGGAGAGCACAGCTGTCCTCCAGACCTCTCATCCTACCTCCGGGGCTGCTTTTTCACCAGAGGAAAAGCAGGCATTCCCAGCCAGCTGCCTTCCCAGTAAAAATGTGCCAGCTGCTTCCCACCCCTTTGGAATGTTCCTCTGCTTTAAATCTCTTCCTCTTGTTTTTCCCTTGGCCAAGCGATGGTCATGGACCGTTTCCTCTTTGCCACCGGGACAGCAGAGTGTTTATCCCAAATCCTGAGGTGAGCTGAGGGAAGCTGGTGATTCCTGCATGGCAGAGGAGGCATCTCCTGGTTCCAGTTTGCCTTCCTGATTTGCCAGAGCATGAATTCCATTAATTTTATGATTTTTTCTTTTTTTTTTTTTTTTTTGTGTAGGAAAAGTGAAGAACAGACATGGAACTGTTATTTTGGAGTAATCCATTCCTTCCTGGAATCCTTCCTTCTTCCTCCCCTCCATGCACCCCTGCTTTATCCATTGCAGATAGCTTCCCAGACTCTCCAGAGTGCCTGCTGCTGCTTTTCCTGGGAATGTGGAGGAGATTCCTTGCCACCACGCAAGTAATGGAATTGCTGGTCTGGGGAAGGTGGTTGGGATGCAGGTGGGACACCAAGGTGGGCTGGAGCCACCATGGAACCAGTTGTGATCTGTTGGGTTGTGTGTTTCCTGCAGAATTCCAGCATGGAACAGCATCTCCAACTCATGATCCTGAGGCTGGGAAGGAGGGATGTGGACAGCCAGGATGCAGGAGCAGCAGTGTCACCAGTCTGGGACACTCTGGAAGCTGAGGTAGGAATCCTGGGACTGAGTGGGATTTTGGGGAGAAATCTGCAGGTGAGACAGAGTGCTCCCCACTGCTGTGCCCTTGGATATGTGATGGAGGAAAGGCTGAAAGGGCAGGAAGCCTGAGAACCTCTGGATCACAGAATCGTGGAACAGTTTGGGTGGGAAAGGACCTAAAACTCATCCATTCCATCCCATCCCCTGCCATGGGCAGGGACACCTCCAACACCTCCCATGGATCAGGATTCTCCAAAGCCCCATCCATCCCATCTCACCACCTGGAGGTAAAACACTCACCAGAAAATTCCTGGCCTCCCCACGGAGCGTGTTCCAAGATTTTGCTGCCACGATGAAAAACTCCAGCAGGAGTTTTCCTCCTCTGCTTCCAACGCCATCGGGACAAGGAGCCCCTCTGGCTTTACAGGTGTCTGTCCATTGCTGTGGGTCCTTTCCTGGGATTGGGATGCTTTGGGATATTCCTGCTCTGAGGGGGTTGCTCTTGCACCAGAGACATCAGGGTGGGCTCAGCCTTTGCCCCTCGAGTTTTCCGGAGCCCTAATTCATCCCGGTTGGAATTCAAAGCCTCCTTGGCCCTGTGCTGTGCCAGCTTTTTCCTCCACTGCTGACAGAAAGCAGCGACTTCTTCTTCTTCAGGGTCTGCTGAGGGTTGTCCCAAACCCTGTTG
Organism: Sialia sialis; assembly: GCA_009812075.1. Taxonomy (NCBI): domain Eukaryota; kingdom Metazoa; phylum Chordata; class Aves; order Passeriformes; family Turdidae; genus Sialia; species Sialia sialis. Next base: position 6,501,497 of record VRYO01001589.1, read on the forward strand.
GACAAAGGAATTGCTTTAATATATCCCTGTGCATCCTAAATTATGGAAAAGTCTGGATTCACGTGGCATTGCTACCTCTTAATGCTTCAGAATGCTTCAAAAGCTTCAAACAGGACAGGAAAGGAGGGCAGTTTGTTGATGAGCAGGGAAATTTCCAAAGAGAAATCTCCAGGTCACAAAGGATGTGGGGATCTAGCTAGTCAAAATTAATTAATTAACTGATTAATCCAGGCTGACAGCAGCAAAGAGAAAAATGGGCAAACAGAGAAAATTTTTAAGTTTAATTAAGCACGGGAGGAGGTTTGTCACCCTTGGGGCTGATTGTTCAGCAAATGGGATTCTAAAAAAATCTGTGTTTCCTTCAAGAAGAGATGCTGATCCCAGGAAAAACAGGAGGATTATAGAGGAGGATGGGATTCAGCCTCAGGGACAGGCTGGTGGGGTTTGCACTTTTTTTCCAGTTGTTTCCCGGAAAAATCTGCTCCCACGGAATTTACAGTTAGATCAGGTTGATGGCAGCTGCATGGGGAACTCTTGGGAATGGACTAATTCCAAACCAAGGTGCTCTGTGATCCAAAAATTAAGTGGGGAATGGTCAGGTAAAGGTGACTTCAAGGGATGATGCAGGGTGGGCTTTGGAAGTGAGACAGGCACAAAATGAAAGCATTCCAGGAGGAATATTTGCTCCAGCTGGAGTCCCACAGCAGCCAGATCCCATAGAAAACCCTGGATGAGAAGCTCCCACAGTGTGGAATTGCTGCCATCAGCCTTCCCTGTGAGGCTCTGGCACAGAGAAGCTGCCCCATTCCTGGAACTGCTCAAAGCCAGGTTGGAGGGGGCTTGGAGCAAGCCTTCCCACCCCAAGGTTGGTTCCATGATGGACTCACTTTGACACATGCTGCCTCAGCCGCCCTCAGGACGTGCTGGACTGCCTGGATGAGGTTCTGCACGTTGCTCAGCAGCAGCTCAGAGGAGGCCTTGCTCTCCCCAGTCACTGCTTTCACCCTTCAAAGACATCCCAAAGGATTTTATTGGTATATTGAACATCCTGACAGTGTTACCCCAAACCCAGCTGGTGTCCCCTGCACCATCGGAACAGGGAAACCCACAAAGGGAGGGGAGGCCATCAAATTGGACAATACCCAGCTCCCCTAGGACCCCCACCCCCATTCCTTGGAGAAGGGATCCCTCTTGGATGGCCTTGACAGAGATGCTGGCAGCTCACCTGGCCACGATGCCGAGCTGGCTGCTGACGGACTGAGTGTGCTCACTGGCATGGAGCAGCTCCCTGGAGCATCTCTGGTCCAGGCACTGCTTGGCAAGGATGTTCCCAAACTTAACAACCACCTGCCCATCAGAAACCATTTGCCTGGCGCAGGCAACAAACTGCTCCTTGCTCTGGAATGGGATAGAAATCAATGGGATTGGGAGAGAAGGAAAAAAAAAACCAAACAAAAAAACCAGTTTTCCTGCAGGACAGGGAGGGTCTGGGAGGCTCAGATATATCTTGATGAAAAGGGCAGGATACCAAGCTCACCTCCAACCAGGAGGAAGGAATTTGGAGTATTTTGCAGCTCTCCCAAGAGCTGAGTGATGCAGCTGTTTTGGATGGAACCAAGGGAAATCCTGAGAGAAGGCAGGAGGAATGGAATGATGCCTTACCCCAATGGGGCCCTTCCTGCGCAGGAACTGAGCCATGTGCAGCATCCTGGTGGCCATGTCCTGCGTCACCTGGGACACCCTGCTGGGGCCACCCTGCCACTTGTCACAGTTCCCTCTCTCCTGCTTTGCAGGGGAGGTGCTGGGAGGGCTGTCCTGGCGCTGGTGAGGCAGTAATGGAGCAGATGCCAAGCCTGGAATGCGTGGATGCAGCGATGCCGGGTGGTCTCCTCCCCCTGGGTGGTTCTGAAGGAGATGCTGGTGAGTCAAATGGGCTGCTGGGTCCACTCCACCCTCCCACCAGCCCTTCTCCTGAAATCCAAAGCTCTTGGAGCCATCTCCAAATGGGAGTAGGGTGTCCTGCAAACAGTTTACAATTAATTCCCAGCACAATTACAGCTCTATAACACTGCTGAAGGACCTGGGTCTGTGCCAAAGCCTTTCCCAGCTCCTGACACCGATGGGAATGGAGCTGCTGGTATTCCCAGCGGAAATGTGTGGAGAGCTACAGCCCCCCTTCCTTGAAAATGGTGGAGTGGGATGGATATAGGATCAGATATCCTGGAATCCAGGGCTGCCAGCAACCTGAGCTGCCTGAGTGGCCCAGGGTCAGCCTGCTGACCCCCAGAGGCCCTGCCAGCATCCCTGACATTCCACCACCAGGAATGATGGACAGCCCTGACCAACACCCAGCCAGGGACAGGAGCTCCCGTACCAGCTCACCCCCTTCCCACACGACTCCACTCAATCCTCTGCTCCTGCTTGTATGAATTCCTGCTGCCTCCATGAGCTCTGGGGCTGGGCAGAGCCTGGCTGTGCTGTTGGGTGATCCTGGGAAGCGTGATTCCCGCTGCAGGCGCCGCAGGATGTCCCTGTCCATTCCGTGGATAACCCGGAGTTGTGTGACGAGGTAGTGTGCCTTGGCTGACCAGTACCACACCACACTGTCCTGGCAGGGATTCCCAGTGTCCTGGCAGGGATCCCCAGTGTCCTGGTGGCTCTGCAAGTGGCGCCGGGCGCTTCCCAGCACATCAGCTGTGAGGAGCAGGAGGTGCTCAGCCACGGAGAGCAGGTCAGGCTGTGGTGGAAGTTGAGCCTCCAGAGCATCCTGCAGGGTGTTCCTGACCCACTGGACATCAGCCATAAGCTGATTTGCCTTCTCCTCAAAGATTTCTTTGCTCCTCTTCCTCTCCTCTCCGGTGAGGCTGGACAGAGCTGCTCCAGCCACGTCTTGGATGAGCTGCAGCTGTTCCATGTTGACCCTTTCCATGTGGAGCAGCAATACCTTGGCCCTGAGGGCCACATCTCTCTGCAGGAGCTCGAAACGGATGGTCAAGCTGGCAGCAGGCAGTGGGGAGAGTAGGAGGGTGTGGGACACATCCAGCAGGGCTTCCATGAGCACCTGGATCTCCTCCCGGAGCGCCAGGATTTCTCGGGCCCCGTGGTCTCCAGGGCAGGATAAGTAGGAAAGCCGGGCAGCCTCCTGCAGCCTGAGGGAATTCTCAGCCACAGCAGTCAGGAGGCTCCGTGGGCCAGCCTTGTTCCTCACAGCTCTGCTCAGCTCCCTGAGGAACAGCACATCCCTGCCCACAAACTGATCCATGGCATCCAGCAGGACACACATGCCAATGGCCCAGCAGGCTCCGTGCAGCTCCAGGATGGCCTTTTCCATCCCACAGGATTCCCTGAAGGATGCTGCCTTCTCCAGGAACACTTTGGTGTTCAGCTGAGCATGGGAAAACTTGGCTTGGAGCTGCAGGAAGCTCTCCTGGACACGAGAGGGACTGGGATTTTCCTTGCTGCAGGCTGTGCTTGCAATGTCTCCTGCCACCTGCATTGCTCCCGCTAAGCCCAGCAGGGTCTCATCCAAAGCTTGCTTCCCTCTTGGAAAGTCACCTGACAGGATAAATCCAAGCACTTGCTGGGCCAGACCATTCCAGGAGCCTGCCACAGCTGCCAGGCACTCCTGAGTCTCCCGCATCTTTCCTGAGAGCCTGAGTGCCATGTGGAGAAGCCTGCCTGGAGCAGGGAGCTGCCTGGGGGCCGTTTCCATGGCCAGGCTGATGATCCGTGGGGTCAGTGCCGTGATATCCCGGTGCTGCTCCAGCACCTGGAGCTGGGGGGGCTCAGCCAGGGGCAGTGCTTCCCGTGCTGCTTCCACACAGCCATTGGAGAGCTCCAGCAGGATGGAGCAAGCAGCATGGACAGCGTCCGTGTCACCAGCTCGGGATGCTGCCAGGAGAGCTGCCACAACAGGGTGTGCGTCCCCTTTCCCTGCAGCCAGGGGGGAGCTGGCTGGAGGTGAAGATTGACTGTGGATATCTCCTTGGAATACTGCCTCATCCGTACTGGTTTGTATCCCAGTGTGGGGCAGGCTGAGCTCCAGCCCCTTTCCCACCTTGGTGCTCCGCACTCGCTCCCGGAGCGGGCTGATGATCTCCGGGTGGTTGGACCCATCCAGCCCGGCTTGGACACGGAGAGCAGAGTCCATCAGGGAGCTCGCTGCCTGGGAAAAGGCATCCCGGCTTTGGAGGCAGCAAAACCTTCCTGGAACGAGTGCCATGACTGCTCCCAGCTCCAGGATGGACTCGGCCAATTGCTCCACCCACACCAGCAGACCATTCCTGAAGATGGGATCTGTGGCCCTGTCCACGTGCCGGGTGGTGGCTCCAACCACCCAGCGTGCCCAGCCCCTGAGGCAAGCAGCATGCCAGGAGAATCCCTCGGAATCCTGGTGTTCCAGTGCTGCTTGGCACCATTCCCTGTGCTTGGCCAGCTCCAGGATGGATAACTCCAGGAATTCCCTGATGCCAATGGTCTCCTCAAAGCAGTGCAGGAGGTTGTCGGTGGCTCTGGCCCAGGCACGGCACAGGGCCTGGAGCTGCTCCATGGAATTCCTGCTTGTTTCCGTCAGCAGGGAAGGGAGGCTGGCCAGCAGGCTCCGCAGGTGCTCCACACCCTCCCGGATTTCCCTGGCAGTTTGGGCCTTGGCACACCTGGCCAGGACCAGCTCGGCCGCTCGGAGCATCCGGTGGGCCTGAGCGAAGAAGGCAGCAATGAGGGGCTGGAGCTTCCTTAAAATTCCTCCTGCTCCTGCTGGAAAACACCCTGGACCAGCAAGGCTGAGGGCACCTTCAGCCAGCTGCCTCAGGGGCTCCTTCTCCTGGAAGAATCCATCCAGGATTTGGCACAGTGTGGCCCTGAGCACTGCCCGGTCCAGGTTTTCCAGCTCCTCCCTCAGGCTGTGACATTCCCGCTCCAGTCCGTGCTCTCCCTGCCTCTGTCCTGGCACTTCCTCCCTGCAGATGCTCCTCCTCAGCTGCAGCAGGACCCAGCAACGGTCCACCAGCTCCAGCTGTAGATCCAGCCTGGATGACTCTGCCAGCAGCATTCCATGGAGAACGACCGCTTCCAAGTGGGAGCTGAACCCGCCCTCGTTGAGGTGCTGAGGGTCGGGCTGGGAGAGGAGAGCCTGGAGCCTGCTCACCTGCTGGGAGAAGATCCCACTCCTGTCCTGTGGCTCCGTGAGCAGGGACAGGAGCTCCCTGATGGTCCTGTCGGCCAGCTGGAAAACAGGATCAGCTTGGCAATGCCTGGGATGTGTCAGGGCGCCATGCTTGGCCGTGTGGATGAGTGGGACACACTCGTGGAGCAGCTGCAGGGTCTGGGCCAGGCTCTTCCCTGCAGGACAGTCCTGGAGCTGCTGGAGGCGCTTGGCTGTCAGCTGGCTCAGCAGGAGCAGTGCCTCAGAAAAGACCTGGAATGCGGCCAGCAATCCTGGAGCATCCCGGGCATCCCGCAGCACGCTCAGGCATTCCAGGAGCCAGCTGGCAGCGCCAGTGATCCTCCTCATGCCTGCAGCCTCTTCCAGATGAAGGAGCTAACCAGGAAACAAGGCAGAGAAGGAGCTCAGGTCAGGAATTCCCATTCCCCTTCCATGAGGAGAGGAGGTCTGCTCCATGGATCTGCTCGTGTCCCTTCCCAGTGTCCCCTCACCTTTGCTGTCTCCACCAGGATCCTCTTGGCGGCCACTGCCAGGTGCTGGCGGTGCCGAGGGCTGTCGGGATGCTCCTGGAGCTGGAATGCTGCCAGCAGCACGTCCCTGCCAGCCTGGAGCATGGATTCACCCACGGGACACATCTCCGGGCTCCCCTCCTGGCCGGAATCCTCGGACAGCCTGGAATGGGAGGGCTGGGCTCAGCACTCCCTGCCACCTTTTCCATCTCTTCCCAGCCCCCAAATCCACCCAAATCCACCTCACCTCCTTGCCACAGCAGCGAGCTCTTCCGTAGCTTTGGCTAATTTCTCCGCCTTTTCCCCCAAATTGGGAAAGGCCGGGCGAATCCCATCTTCCCGTTCCAGGGCGAGGAGGAGATGGTAGAGCTCCACAGCCATGGGGCAGAGAATTCCCTGGATAGCATTGTTGTCTGTTGGGAACCCGAGCTCAGAGAGAGAGAAAGGCTCCATGTTGTCCTGCCTGGAAAAGGGAAAAACCCTAAGGGTTAATTGGGATCCAGTGTGGAACAGTTCCCGGTTTTCCCAGGCAGCTCAGATGGGGACTGCAGTTTCTGGCTTGGGAAACGCTCCCGGCTTTAATTTCGCCCAGCCCCGGAACCAGGTCACTCACCTGGAATTCCTGGGACACCGAAGCCGGGATTTCCTTTCCCGGGGGATCCTCACGGGCTGTTCCCCGCACTGCAGAGCCGGCATTCCCTCATGGGGAGGAGGGATCCGGGACAGCCAGCTCTTTTTTCCCCGGTTCCCGCGGTTCCCGGGACGCCATGCGGGTCGTTCCCATGGGAGCGACGCCGCGATGCGCCAGTGTCGCCATGGAGACGGCGGGCGCGGTGAGATGACGTCACGTAGCGCGACGGCCGCGGGGCGCGCCGGGAGTTGTAGTTCGGTGGGATCAGCATTATGGGATTCCCTGGGCCCGAGTGCGCAGGGGAGGGATCAGGCAGGAATATCCCAGTTTTCCCCGTACAGGGGCTCGTTCCTTGCAGGGCCGTGTTTGAACAACCCGAATGTGCGCTCAGCTAACGGGGGCAGGACACAGGTGACCCCTTCTCCCGATTATCCTTAGTGTGGAATATTCCCAGGAAAGCGTAGCCTACCTCCCCGGGAACCTGAGCTTCAGGTGAGGTAATTCCCTGGGAACGCTGCGAGCGACATAAATAACCTTCACGATAAGGATTGACCTGACACAGACTCTAAGTTGAGATCCCATCAGGCACAACCCATCCTGAAGGAATCCCCAGTTCGGGAATAACCGGGAGGAGCCGGATCCCGCATCTCCCGCATCCTGCGCGCGCCCCGCCCCGCCGCGCTCCCGGTGCCGCGGCGGAGGAGGAGGAGCAGGGAAAAGGCTCGGGGAGCCATGGACAGCGCCGGCAAGGAGCGGGAGGCCGTGCAGCTGATGGCCGAGGCCGAGAAGCGGGTCAAGGGCTCGCACTCCTTCCTGCGGGGGCTCTTCGGGTGAGCATCCCCTTCCCGCATCCCGCATCCTTCTTTCCGCATCCTGCATCCCCCCCCACCGCACATTCCCAGGCTCCCGGATCCCTCTCTCCAGCCCCTTCACACCTCCTCCATCCCTTCCTCCTTCCCTATCTCCTCCATCCGCTGCCTTCCCTGTTTCCTGCCCCGCTGTCTCGTCCATCCTCCCCTTCCCGACCTCTCCCCGTTTTTCCAATCCCGGATTTCCCCCGAGCGGCCCCAGGGATGTGACAGAGGCCTCTGCGGCTCCTGTCCCCTCATCCACTCGGAAATCATCTGGCCCTGGCAGGAATGGATCTCCCGAAATCCCCGGGAAGCCCGGCGTTATCCCAGAAAATGGCATTGCGTCCTTTCCCCTGGGCCTGGCTGAAACCCGCTGGTTTTGCCACCTCGCTCCTGCTTTTCCTTAGTTTTTTTTCAAGGAAAGAACGTGCCCGGAGCGATGCTCTGTGAAGGCAGGGAGGTTTTTTTATCCATCGGCCCGGAAAAGTCCACAAGTTTTAAATAGAAATTCCTCTCGGGGCCTCTGGCAGATTAATCAATCAGGGTCTGCTCCTGGAGCATAATCCGGGCAGCAAATTCCTGAAAATCCTGTGAGGGAACAGGCAGAGATTTCGAGACGGGAATTTTTAATTTCCAGGGCTAAAAACAGATGGAGTTTAAAAAAAAATAAAGAGAGGAAGGAAAGTTGGAGGGGTGGGGGTGACTCGACTCTTGGCGTCTTCCCTGGATGTCCAGGCCTCCCAGAGCCAGCCAAATTCCTTCTTCCCACCTGGGCTCTTCCTGGAATTGCTCCATCAGAGCGGTTGTGGAAAGAAATATTGCTTTATTTCTAATGTTTGGGGGATTAAAAGGCTGGGAACTGCCCCGTTCAGAGGCCTCTCTGGGTACAGCGTTCCTCAGTGCCAGAGGCTCCTTCCAAGGGCAAGGAGGGATCCAAATGTCCTGCCTGAGCTTCCAAACCAACCGCACTCTTCTGCCAGAGGCAGAGAGGGAGGGGAGAACAGCTCCAGAATTCCCAGGGGATGGAAAAGAAAACGGAATAATCCCTCTTGTGAGGTCGATTTAAGAGCAGTGAGAATGTGGCACTTGGGGATGTGGATTTTTGGGGGAACGTTGGATTAATGGATTTTCCAGCTTTAAGGATTCTGGGATTCCTTTTTTTTGATCCCACCTGACTCCAGTTATGGCAAGCAAGGAGGTTCCCCCCAGAGCTTATTTTTTCCTTTTTTTCCATGAAAAATATCTGCACTTCCTTACCAAAAATCTGACCTTTGGCATCTCAGAATTCCTGGAGAGCCCCCAAATCCAGCATTCTCACTCTGGGGAGGGATCAGCCTCACAGAGCCTGGAGAGGCCAAGATTCCCAATCCCAGTTTGGGCCCTCAGGAGCATTCCTGCTGCATTCCAGGGGCAACACCCGGGTGGAGGAGGCCTGTGAGATGTACACCAGGGCTGCCAACATGTTCAAGATCGCCAAAAACTGGAGTGGTGAGTCCAAATCCTGGGATCTGGAGAGGTGTGGGTGACCCAAAAATCCTCCTGTGAATTATTCCAGTGGGGAATGGTCTATGTGTCCACCTCCATTTAAATATTGGGAGAGTGGAGACAGGCAGTGAGCTGAAGGATCTTGGAGGAATTTGGGAATGAGCTCTCATCCCTAAATCCCCCCAGATCCTGGAAGCAGCACATTCATTCCTGCTCATTCCCAGGACTCACAGGATGGGTATTCCTTCTTTTCCAGCGGCTGGGAACGCCTTTTGCCAGGCAGCCAAGCTGCACATGCAGCTCCAGAGCAAGCACGACTCAGCCACCAGCTTCGTGGATGCAGGGAATGCCTACAAAAAAGCAGATCCACAAGGTGAGGCAGCAGCATCTGGGATTGTTTCCAGCTTTTCCACAAGGAGTTTTGGGATGCTGCAGGAGGGCAGCGCTGTCCTGGCATCTCCTCCTGGTGTTTGTTGGGATTTTGGGATGCTGCAGGAGGGTAGTGCTCTCCTGGCATCTCCTCATGCTGTTTGTGGGGATTTTGGAATATTGGGATTTTTGGCAGCTTCCATCCTGGTTTGGCTTGACTTTAGGGAAGAGCTTCAAGCAGTGAATCCCAGTGGGATTTGGGATCCCAAGGCTTTGGGATTCTCTCAGCCAGGTTGAGATTGTTGGGAAAGCCTCCAGTCTGCTTTTCCCTGGATAGGTCTGGAAGCAAATCCTGCCAGCATTATCCCAGGAGATATGGGAACAAACTCAGGGTGGCTAACATTTTTTTGGAGCGGTGAAGCTCCCAAATTCCCTGGAAGAGAGCAGAGTTTCAGAGCTGATCCCTTGAAGGCTGCAAACTCAGGGTGGGCTCATGCTGCTGTCTGTTCCCTTTGGGAATTCGGTGGGAATTGGGCAGGGGGGGTGCGGCTGACGCTGTTGTCTCTCACACACGCTGCAGAGGCCATCAACTGCTTAAACGCAGCCATCGATATCTACACAGACATGGTAAGGGCCATTCCCGGGAGTGACCGGGAGCGCAGCGGGGCCGGCCGGGAGCGCTGCTTCTCACTCCGCATCCCTCCCTCCATCCTTCCCTCCCTGCAGGGCCGCTTCACCATCGCCGCCAAGCACCATATCACCATCGCCGAGATCTACGAGGCCGAGCTGGTGGACATCGAGAAGGTCGGGGAGGGGACACGGCGAGGACGCCGGTGACGTCATCGGTGACGTCATCCAGGGAAACCTGTGGTTCTCACGTTCTTGGGAGTGCCCACAGCCAAGCTCTGGGATGGTGGGAGGTGTTCCCCCAGTGGGTTTGGGTCATTTCTGAGGTCCCTTCCCACCCAAACCGTTCCTGGGATTTCCCTGCCCCACCGATCTCCCATCCCCTGGTCTAGGTGCAATTCCAGCCCTGGAGTTAAAGGTTTTCCCAGCCTGGAGCATTCCCAAGCCTCTGCCGTATCCCTGAATGCTCCAGTGAGAATCCTCCCATTGGAAAAGCAATTTGGGAGCCATTTTCAGTCACTTGGAGCTCCCACATCACCGCTGATTCCCTCTCTCCCACTTCCAAGCTCCCTGAGCAGGAATCCTGCTGCGGATTTCCCACTGGAATTTCACAGGATAAAACTGGCTGGGATTTAGGGGTTCTTTTCCAGTTTTCCTCATCTCCACTCTGCTGGATCCCCTCTCTGTCCCTGAGTGCTGGGGTGCTGTATCCCGGGATAACTGATCCCAAATTTCTGTCCCCAGGCCATCGCGCACTACGAGCAGGCTGCGGATTATTACAAGGGAGAGGAATCCAACAGGCAAGTGCTTGGGATCAGCGGGAAGGGCTGGAGCAGGGATCCATCCCAGAACCAGCACAAAGTGCTTGGGATCAGTGGGAAGGGCTGGAGCAGGGATCCATCCCAGGCACTCCCAGCACGCTGCTGGATGGGGCTGTTCCACCAGAATCCCTCTCAATCCCAGCTGTGGGTGCTGGAATTGCTGAGATCCAGGGCCTGATTTTTGGGATGTTGTGGTTGCAGCTCGGCCAACAAGTGTCTGCTGAAGGTGGCGGCATACGCGGCGCAGCTGGAGCAGTACCAGAAAGCCATCGAGATCTATGAGCAGGTCAGAGCCACATCCCATGGGAATGGTGCTCCTTCCCAAGGGAAAGGGCTGGGAGTGCCAGCAGAGCTGCCAGAATCAGGGAGTTGTCCAGGCTGGAAAAGCTCAGCATGGCTCAGTGTCCCCAAGTGCCACATCCATGATTTTTCAGGCAAAGAAATCCATTAAAATTCTGTTTTAAATTCCTATTTACAACACCCTGTGGCAGAAAATTCCCTCCTGGATTTATCAACCCTGCCTCTGGTTGGATTTTACCTGTGCTGCTTTGGCACTTCCAGAGGATTAATCCTGGAGCAGCTCCTTCCCAAATGCATTTGTTTTCCCATTTCCTTTATCAAGCAGGGATCAGCCTGGTGGGATCTGTCTTCCCTTGGGATGAGTTCAAAACCTCCCTGCTTCCCAACAGCTTTTTGGCATTTTTTCCACACCTTTTATTCCCAGCCCTGTGGCTCAGGGTGGAATTGGAATTGGTTGGATCCAGGCTTTCCTTCCTTTTCCTTTTCCTTTTCCTTTTCCTTTTCCTTTTCCTTTCCTTTTTTCCATATTTTTTTTTCTCCAGGTGGGAACAAACACGATGGATAACCCTTTGCTCAAGTACAGCGCCAAGGAATATTTCTTCAAAGCTGCCCTGTGCCACTTCATCGTGGATGAGCTGAATGCCAAGGTCGGTTATCCCAGAATTCCACTGATTATCCCAAAATCCCTGACCCCCAAATCAGCAGTGGCTGGAATTCTTGATGTGCCACTGCCAAGCTTGGATGCTTTCCCAAACTTGAGGATGAGAAGGCAAATCCTGGAGAAAAAATGGGAATGGTGTGTGAAGGGATCTCAGTTCTCTTGCAGCTTGCACTGGAGAAATACGAAGAGATGTTCCCGGCTTTCACAGATTCCCGGGAATGCAAGCTATTGAAAGTGAGTAGCCAGGGGAAATCCTCACTTTTCCAGGGGTTTTCTCCTTTCTCCAGCATTTTAGCCTGGCTTTTCCCTGGCTTTGATCCCCGTTTGTGGTGGGTGCTCTGTTCTCTGGGATGAGAGCATGCAGGAGCAGAGCCTTCATTCCCTGATTTTTCCTGGTGTTTTCCCAGAAACTGCTGGAAGCTCACGAGGAGCAGAACAGTGAGGCCTACACCGAGGCAGTGAGTACTCACAGTTCCTTGGGAATGCTGCTTCTTCCTTCTCTTTTTTGGGATGTGCAGGATTTGGGAGCCTGCAGGGACAGAGCTGCTCCAGCAAGGTCCCAGCTTCCTCCTTTCCCATTCCTGGGATTTCATGGAGAGCTCAGATCCTGGAGTTTGCTCCTTTGGTGTTTGACAGGAGTTAAGTGCTCAGGGTGGGTTTGGAGAGACTTTTCTCTGCACTGTGGCCCTGTTTTTCCTCTGTTCTCCCTTCCCTTCCCTTCCCTTCCCTTCCCTTCCCTTCCCTTCCCTTCCCTTCCCTTCCCTTCCCTTCCCTTCCCTTCCCTTCCCTTCCCTTCCCTTCCCTTCCCTTCCCTTCCCTTCCCTTCCCTTCCCTTCCCTTCCCTTCCCTTCCCTTCCCTTCCCTTCCCTTCCTCTTTTCCACCTCCTTTTTTTCCTTTCCCCTTTTTTTCCCCTTCCCTTTTCCCCCTTCCTTTTTTCCCCATTTCCAATATTTTTCCCACTTTCCCCTTGTGTTTTTTCCCCCTTGTTTCCCCCACTCTTTCCCCTTGGTTCTTTCCCTTTCCCCCCTTCCCCTTTTTCTCTTCTTCCCCTTTTTCCTCTCCTCGCCTTTTCCACTTCCTTGTTTTCTCCCCTTCCCCTTGTTTTACTTTTGCCTTTATTTCCCCTTATTTCCCCTTTCCCCTCATTTCCCCCTTCCTTTACCCTTGTTTTTTTTTCCTTTTCCCCGCCTTTTCTCTCCTGTTTCCCTCCCCTTTATTTCCGCGTCTGGCACTCTCCACTCCCATCCCCTCCTGCTCCCTGATCCACGTTTTTTTACCACTGCCAGGTGAAGGAATTCGACTCCATCTCGAGGCTGGATCAGTGGCTCACCACGATGCTGCTGCGCATCAAGAAAACCATCCAGGGCGAGGGCGACGGTGACCTCAAGTGACGCCCGCGGGCCCTTCCCGCCTCCAGCCGAGAACTTTTCGGGAATTCCCGACCCAATCCTGCGCTTTCTTTCGTCGCTTCCCACTCCCATGGCTCACTGTGTTTCTTTAGCCCCCGCTCTGTGGTGATGCTCCGAGTGGATTGGAGGCAGGAGAAGCCCATGGAGAGGAAGTCCTCCTCTTCCTCCTCCTGGGGTTTGGCCTCGCTCATCCCAGCACCTGCACTTGCAGCTCCCAGTTTTCCCGCAATTCCGTTGATTCCAGCATGTAAATATTCCATCTGGCCCGCTGTGTTCCCGCCTTCCCGTTCTCCAGTGTTGCATTTGGGGGGTCTGGAAGTGGTGCTTTGGGAATTGGGAATATCCCACACACGCCAAAAGCATTCCAGGAGTGCCGGGATCGGTGTCAGTCCCGCTTCCACCTTTCTTGGATTGATTCTCCACTTTAATTCCTGGTGCATCCCATCCCTCCGCTTCCCAAATTGTTCCACCCAAGGAAGGATCTGGGTAATCCCTAAATTCCCACCCTTGGGGATGCTGCACATGGGTGTTGATCCCACGGGAGCCTCGCTGGAATTCGGGGCAGTCTGCTTGGGAAATTCCTGCAGGAGTTGGTGGATGCGTGGCTCGAGAGACAGGATCGAGCTGCCTGGTTTTTCAGGGAGTTTGTGCAATGTGTCATTCTTTGTGAAGAGTGAGGTCATTCCTTAAGGGCAGCCCCAGCCCTTTTCCTCTGGAAAAAGCCAGGTTGGAATGTCGGGCTTTGGATAGAGCTTGGCTCGTTGGGCTCCCAAGTTCGGAAAACCAAAAATCCCCATCTATGCCAAATTCTCCTTGGTTTGGTGTTTTCCCCATCTCTCTATTTCCTCGTGTTCACACCCAGCAGATGGAAAAGCCCGGGTTTGGGAAGCAGGGGGGGATCTCCCTGCCCATCCATTCCCACCCTCAGGAACGGCTTTGTGGGAAGCACAGCTTGGGAGGCTCCACTTTTCCCAGTGTTTTTTGAGTTCTGTTGCCGTTGCCCGTGTGGGTGTTGTAGGGCAGGGGGAGCAGGAGGGCTGTTACTCCATCCCTACACCTGGTAGTTGTGTGTGAGTAGCTCCAGCATGTCCTCCGCTGTATCCATGGTGAATTGTGACGGTTCCTAGGTGACAATTCCGCCGCTCCCGCTGTATCCCTGCCCCACCTCCATCACTCCCTACTCGGAAAAATTATTTAAGGAAACAGCCTTAGCAAGAATTATCATGTTTGCTGTGACTCTGTACATGAATAAAGTGAAAATCATGGATGGAAGGAAGGAGAAGTGGTTCTTCTGGAAAGCTCAGAAGCCTGGAGCGAGGTGGGATGATGGAGGCTGGGAGGGAATGTGATTCCTTCAATTCCCATTTGGAACCATGGATGGTTTGGGTGGGATCTTGAAGTTCATCCTGTTCCAGGTACACTTCCCACTGTCCCAGCTTGTTCCAAGCCCCTTGGACACTTCCAGGAATGGGGCAGCCACAGCTTCTCTGGGAAAACTCTTCCAGGGCCTCCCTACCCTCACAGGGTTCCCAATATTCCCACATTCCTGATGGAGAATCCCTCCCACTTTTCCCCTTCTGAGGTTCCCAGGGAACCTCCTCTTCCCCAGGTGAACTTTCCAAGCCTGACAATGTCCCAGAGTGTCCCACTGGATATGACTGAGTCACTGGGAGGTCTCCATATTCCATGTTTTAATAGGAACAGCTCAGACAAGGAATTCCCTTCTGTATGTTCCCAGAGTACAAAACATTCCTTGGCTCCAGATCCTTTACACATATTTACAACTGAGCTCCAGCAGGAATAAATATCTCAAATATAACCTCTTGGAAATGTCCTCTGCTACAAAAATTCCCATTTTTCCAGCTTAGAATTCCATGAGAACGCCTCCTCCGCTGTCCCTTTATCCTAAAAAATAGCTCGCAGGTGGGGGGGGGTGTCTTTATTGCTGGATCTCAGCAAGGCTGGATTGTGCTTACCTTTCCCAAAGCTCTGCTCCCAGCTTCAGCTGAGGAATGGCTTGGGAATGCTGCAGGGACAGGCAAAGGAATGGGAAAAGCTGCAGGATTTTACACCCAGAAGGTCCAAGCATTAAACCATAGCGGTGAGCTGCTGTTGTGGGAAAACTGGGAGTCGGCCCAGCTGGACAACATTCCAAGGCTCCTTCCCTGCCCCAAATCCTAAAATGGAGCAGGAGAAGCCTCTGAACTGAGCCTTTCCCAGCACAGCTCTTCTTCCCAGACTTTATTCCAGGAGATGTTTTAGTCTCCTAAGTGCCCAATTCAGCAGCTGGAAGTCAGGACAGGATCCAAGTGCCAGGCTGCTCTGGTTTCCATGAAATTCTAAAACCAAGGAAGTAGCACTTGGCTGCCACCTGCCCCGCCTTTTGCAAACTCCTGGATTGAAACTCCAAAACCGCTCCCACTCTTTGGGATCTTTGGCAAAAGCAGAGAAAAACCAACAATTTCTGAAAAAGCAAATTTAGCCAGACCTTTCCTGGATGGAATTCCACTGGGGAAAACGCAGCGAGTGGCATGGAGAAACGTGGCTTCTCCTGATTGTCCATGTGGCATTGAATTCCCTGGAAAAACAAAACTGCACCACCAAGGCACATGAGCCACCCCCTGAATTCCCAGGGAATCAGCTCCCACACACTCCCTGGGGAAGGAATTTCCAGAGGAAAGCCAGAACTCCATCCTTCCCAGCTTCCCACCAGCAGCCTCCCTCAGGCCCAGCACCGTAGCAGGGGTGCAGCCTTGGGAGCAGGAGGCAATCCCAAATTATTCCACGTTCACCAGGGCATGGAGCTGGGGCTGCCCCGAGTCTGTCTGCGTGTGGAGC
>VRYO01001589.1:6537059-6550717 GCA_009812075.1 Sialia sialis
CCCTGCTTCCCAAAGGAATTCCCATCCCTGGAGCTGTCCAAGGAAGGCCTAGACGTGGCTCTCAGTGCTGTGGGCTGGTGACAAGGTGGGGATTGGGCACAGCTTGGACTTGATGACCTTGGAGCTCTTTTCCAACCCCAACAATTCTGGGATCCCTGGAGCACCACAAAGCCACCGTTCCTTTTCCCAACCCTGGAATTACCTGCATGAACTTTGCTGTGCTGGACCAGGGAGGCTCTGAGGCCGAAGTTTTTTCCACAGACCTCGCACTTGTAGGGTTTGGCTCCCAGGTGGCAGCGCTTGTGGCACTTGAGGTACGCGTTGGTGGCAAAGTGCTTCCCGCACACGTCGCACATGAAGAGCCGCTCTCCTAAGGGAACAGAAACAAAACATCAGGAATTCTACCCAAAACAGGAATCTGGTCCTTCAGAGCCTCCTTTTCTCCAGGGTACAAATCCTTCTATCCCTATGAATTACTTCCTGGATACTTGGCTACTCTTCCACAAGTTACGAAAAAAAATAAAAGGGCATTTATTTCATGTCTCATCCATGAAACGGGAAAGGGGTGGGAAAACCCCCTGGAATATTTAATTCCCACCTGTGTGTGTCCTTTTGTGGCTGGTGAGTTTTCCTCTGTCGACAAAGGAAGAGCCGCACTCATCACAAACGTAGGGCTTCTCCCCAGTGTGGGATCTAATGGGGACAAGACACCAGTGATTAGTAATTAATTAGGTCTTGATCCCTAAAAGACTCGTTTTGAAATGGGGTTTTAAATGTGGTGGGAAAAGGAAATTCTACTCCCTCAGAAAACTGAGTTTTTCCAGGTACAGGTGCTACACGCTGGGAAATTACCATTTTAAATATGCCTTTGAAAATTTAAAATCCCCATTTAAAATGTAGTTTTTGCTTACTTTCAGGTCCCACAAAATCCACCTTTTTTTTTTTTTTTTCCCAGACAGCTCAGAGCATGGGAAAGGAGAAAGAAGGGAAAATGACAGAGAATCAGAAAAATCTGAGCCTAATGTTTGGCTTTAATTTAGTCCAACCCAAACAGGATGTCGTCCAAAGTCATTCCTGATTTTGAGCTGTCAGGACGAAAGATTATCATGGAGAAAGATGGGAAATTCCATGGGATGATTCACCCTCTTCTGGGAGAGGATACATCCAGCACAGACCCCACCAGGGAGCAACTCATCATCAAGCTCGAGCTGAGCCGCACAGATTTGGAGCTGCGCATGGAGATGAAATCCCATGGCAATTCCTTGCTGCAAGAGCGAGCACAGCTCAGGATCTGCTTCTCCAGAATCCCTGAGTCACACTTCATCACTGAGGGGGAATGTGTGATTTCAGAGCCTGTCCATTGCAAGTTTGGACAGGGCGTCCATGTCAAAATCCCTACCACGGGAGGTGCAACACAGAGCCAAATTTGCGCAAGGGGATTAATCACAGATCCCGCTGCACCCCAGAGCCCAACGTTCCTGGGAGCTGACCTGGTGTGGATCTTGAGCTGGGAAGGCTGAGCAAACCTGGAGTGGCACACGGCGCATTCGTAGGGCTTCTCCCCGGTGTGCGTGCGCATGTGGAACACCAGTGCCGTGCGTGAGCTCAGCATCTTGCCGCACACGGAGCACAGTGGCCGCTTGGCCCTGCCCTCATGCTTCCTCGCCGTGTGAGTCCTCACATCCCGCTTCCTCTTGAAGGTGGCCTGGCAGAGGGGGCAGGAGAACCTCCTCTCCTCGCTGTGCACGCAGGCGCGGTGCTCCTTGCAGCTGGTGGAGCTGGCGAAGGTTTTGCCGCACAGCTCGCAGTGGTACGCCTTGCCCGGTGCGCTCTGGTGCACGTCCCGGCAGTGGGACACGTATTTTTTCTGGGAAGCAAACTGCTCTTGGCACTTGTCACAGTGGATCACATGGATGGGTTTCTTGCTGGTTGGACTTTTAGTGGCTTTCTTCAGTTTGAACTCTTCTTCGCTGTCCTTCTCTGCTGAGGTTTCATCCTCCTCAGAATATTCCTCGCTGTCCCTGCTTCCTTCCACTTCTGAGCATCCTGTGTCAGAGTCTGCACTTTTAGTGACTTTCTTCAGTTTGAACTCTTCTTCGCTGTCCTCTGCTGAGGCTTCATCCTCCTCCTCCTCCTCAGAACATTCCACTTCCGAGCATCCTGTGTCATAGTCTCCCTTCTCCTCACCCTTCATTCCACCTCCATCTTCATTCTCTCCTTCAGCTTCCTGGAATTCCTCTTGCTCCTTGCTCCTTTCTGCTTCAACAGCAGATGGATTCCCGGGATCTTCCTCATACCCCGAGGTTTCTGCTGTCCCATCCCAAGTCTCTCCATCAGGATCTTTGTCATGGCTCGTGGGTGGAACCACCATCCAACAGACAGGCAGGAGTTTCCTCTCTTGCCCAGACTCATGGATTTTCCTGTTAAGAACGGAGCAATTAAGTTTAACTGAAACTCATTAATTGTTTAATTGTTTCATTTTAGGCCTTGGGGGAAGAGTCCTTTCCTTGGAATCGCTCCTCGCACCATTTAAGAAATTCCCAGCATTTTCAGAAAATCTGCAAGTAGGGAGAGTTTGGGGAGAGCTGGACCAGATAAATAAAGGCAATTAAAATGCCTCACTTCATTAAGATCTGCATTTATCACCTGATCAGCAATGCAGGATGGACTTTTCCTCCCAGGCCGTGAAATTATGGAATTAAACCAAAGGAAACAGAGATTGAATGCCCAGAGAGAGGGCGTTAAAAATTCTGATTTAAAACCCCAAATCTGAGGATTCCAAAGAAATCTGGTTCCCTTAATCCAATGGGAAATTTCGAAAATTCCCCATCTGGAGACTCCACCCATCCACAGCGCGAGGCCAAGAGAAAAATCCTGATTTCAACAGCGCTTTGAGTCAGATCCAAGGAGTTCTGGAGCTAAGGCAGGGAGGACTTTGGGATGAGTTATCATGAGGGAGAGCATTCCCAGGAATGCTGTACCTGAGGTGGGAGGTGTAGGCAGCCCTGCGGGCGAAGCTGGCGGGGCAGCGCTGGCAGCGATAGGGCCTGTCCCTGGTGTGCGTGCGGACATGCAGGGCCAGGCCACACGTGGAGCTGATGGCCTCGTCACAGTAGGGACATGCCTGGGATTCCCTCTTCCCCTCCTGCATCCCGCGGAGGGAATGGCCATCCTTGTTTTCCAGGCTGGCGGCACCCACACTGCTTGGGGAATGCATCTTGGGTGGCTTTTGGGTGGATTTTGAGGCTGGAAAAGCTGTGGCCTCCTTCTCCAGGCCTCCTGATCGGCCTCCAACAAGCTCATAGCCTGGCAGCAGCTTCTTGTGTTTCTGCCTATCCCAAAGTTTCCTCTGCATGGGGATCGCCACGATCTGGGAAGAGCTCCTGGGCTTCTCCTCTTGCCACTGTGATCCCCCATTTTCCCCCCTCTGCCCTTTCAGGTGGAGGCTCAAATCCAAGCCCTTCCTTCCCTCTGCCTTCACTTCTTCGCAGATGTCCAGCAGATCCTTGCATTCCAGCCTTTCCGCGATCTCCTTCATCCGCTGCAGCTTCCCTGCCTCAATCTCCACCTCAGCCGTGTACACGAACTCCAGAAATGAGGTGAACTCCTCGGTGTAGATGTCCTGCAGGGTCACAGTGCACTTCTGGGCATCCAGCATCTCCTGGTGCAGGAAGAGCCCCTTGAAGTAGTTGCTGGAAGCTGCCAGGACGGCTTTGTGAGCCAGGAATTCCTCCTGGATTCCCAGGTGCTGCGTGAGGACCGTCACATCGCAGAGGTGCCCGAGCTGGTACAGGGAATGCAGAGCCCTCAGCAGGTTGGGAGCAGCCACCTTGGACTTCATCAGGATTTTCTTCTTCTCCATCCTGTCAGAGGAAACAGAGAAACATTGGGATGATTATTCCTATTCGAGTATGGCAGGGAAAGGCCAGTGGAATTCCACACCGTAATTCCTTGTTCATCTTGCATGGGTGGAACCATTGAGGTTGGAAGAGAGCTCCAAGCTTTGATGGATCACCATCACCTGATAAACCATCTCCTAGGACCAGGAAAACGAGGGAATATGGGCACACATTCCTAAATTCTGCCTAAATTCTGCTGGGAACTGATTGCTCCAAAATCCATGGGAGCTTCCAGCCCATCTCTGTGTTTCCTAGTAGGAAATCCTGGTTTGTGTGCAGTGCTCAGAGGAATCAATAGGAGCAGCTCGTGCTAATTTCCCACTGCTCCTTTTGAGATTCCCATCTCTGATAAGATCCTGATCCGTGCTCCCTTGGGAGCTCCTCCAACACCAGGATCTGACACGGAGCCTGATGGGAGAGATAAATTCCAAGATTATCTCCTGATGGGAGAGATAAATTCCAGGATTATCTCCGAGTTCAGCTGGATTAAACTCCTTCAGCAACTGAAGCATCTTTCCACAAATCCATCAATTACCACCATTTTTTCCTTCAGAAAAAAAAAATAAATTGTATCTCCTATTCCAATTTGGAAGCTGATCTTTAGTTTTCCAAATCCTTAAATCTCCAAAACACTCACTCCAAAGATTTAAACAAAACCCCAATTTCCTCCCCGTTTTATGGGTTTGTTTGTAACTTCTTTCCAGTCTTTTTCCCTGGCAGTTTGGGAATAAATACTTCAAAAATGAGCACACGTGTGCAAGATTTGCAAAAAGCATAATAAATCCGAGAGATTGTTTGCAAAGACACTTTAATTGCATCAGAATTGATGGAAAACTCAAACCGTATTTCAATTCAATTATGGAGTTCCTGATGAGGAACTGGAATCAGTGCAGCTGGAATTGGTGCAACTGGAATTGGTACAGTTCCTTTAAAAAATAAAGCCCAACAGTGGCGTGAATCTCCAAAAAAAAAATTTATATTTGTGTATTTTTATTATCTCCATTTACCTGCTGGAAAAAAAAATCTATTTTATCCACCTGGCAAATGTCCATTTATGCTCTAGAGCATCTCTGTTTATTATCCAGTACCAATCTCCATTTACGCACTCCAGTTTTCATTTATCCTCCAGGAAAATCTCCATTGATGCGCCAGAAGAAGGAAAAAAAAAAAAAAAAAAAAATCTCCGCAGCAAACTGCTGGCTAAATGAATCCAAAAGTCCTAAAGTTTGGAGTTTGGTTTCTTGGGGTTTATTTTGTTTTTTCTCCTTAACCACATTACCTTCGGGACGCCCCTGGCAAGGCTCCTCCCCCGAGGCACCCTCACTATTCTCGGGATGAAAATCTGGGAATGTCGCCTCGCCGCGCTGCTCCTTGAGCCATCAAAGCATCATCTTCTGCATTTTGAGATTTGGGTCCAGATACCTCGGAAAGCGCTGCGGGGAAAGCAGAGATACAGCGAGGACATGAGCGGGGGGAGTCACCGGCAGCACCCAGGAACCGGGCGGGACAAGCCTCGATCGCTCCTAGCTGTCCCGGAGTGATTCCTGGTTCTCCGGGGGATGATTCCCGGTTCTCCGGGGGTGATTCCCGGCTCTCCCAGGCTCCATCCCGGCTCTTACCCCGCGGCCGATTCCCGCCCGAGAGCGCCATGGGGGCCGCGGCCTCATTGCCTCAGCCCCTCAGCGCCGCCGCCATTTTGGGTGCGGGCAGGGCGGTCCCACAGAAAAATAAAAAAAATAATGAAAAAAACCCTTTAGACCCGCAATCCCCGCCTTAAATCCACGCGAATCCGCAAAAAAAAAATTATAAACTGCTCCTGAAACGAATTTGTTTGCACGCTTTCAAAAAATTATAATAAAAAAAGGCTCCGGATTTTCTCTGGTGAAATTACCTCGGTGTGTGCCCGCAGGGGTTTTTATACTGCCCAGTTTGCTCCTCAGCCTCTGCCAGTGTGGATATTGGGATATTCTTAAGGATACTGAGATATGTGTGTGAATATTGGGATATTCATGTGTATACTGGGATATCTGTGAAGGTAATGGGATATTCATGAGGGTACTGGGATACCCATGAGGATACTAGGATATCTGTGAGGGTATTGGGATATCCATATGGATACTGGGATATCCGTGTAGATATTGGGATATCCATGAAGATGCTGGGATATCTATATGGATACTGGGATATCCGTGAGGTTACCGAGATAACTGTGAGAATACTGGGATATCAATGTGGATACTGGGATATGTGTGTGGATATTGGGATATCCATGGAGATACTGGGATATCTGTGATGATACTGGGATATCCGTGTGTATACTGGGATATCCGTGTAGATATTGGGATATCCATGTGTATACTGGGATATCCATGTAGATATTGGGATATCCATGTGTATACTGGGATATCCGTGTAGATATTGGGATATCCATGTGGTTACTGGGAGATCAATTCCAGAGTTAACAGAGCTGTTTGTGTAAACCAGTAGAAAGCAGTAAATTTTAGCTGGGTGAATTTGGGATTAGGAGAAGTGCAGGATCTCCCTCTTTCTTTCCACTGGTGATCCCATATTCCCACCTTTTTTCACATAAATAATTTAAAAGTGGGCTGCCAAGCACTTCCAATCTTTTTTTCCAAGATAAATTCCTCCTTTCACTCTGTTCTTTGCCACCGGTTTTGTTTCTCAGGAGATGCACTCGATTCTCCAAGTGTTCCTGGTGCTTGGATGCTCTTGAGGGGCTCCTTGGAACCCATGGGATACTCCACAAAGCAAGGGATGGAAATATCCCCAAATCCCATATTCCTTCCCTCTGGAGCACGGCGGGAAGCAGTTTTGGAGCCCCCCAAGGAAACATCCTGGTGTGTTTTCCCTGGCTGGATATCCCTTCCTTCCAGCTCCACCAGAGGATGCTGCAGACCTCGGAAAGAGCAGCCCGGGCTGTGGCCCTGCTCATCCCTTTAATCCAGAGGAATCCGACCATGGATATCAACCATGGCACTGCAGAGAGTCCTAAAAAAGCAGAAAATTTCATTCCCAGCAAGGTTCTGGCGGGGGAAACCTGGACACCAGACCAAACCAAGAAGGGATAGGAGAAGAACTTAAGGATCATCAAGTCCAAGCATCAAATTCCAAGATCGTGGAATGGTTTGTGTTGGAAGGGACTGAAAGATGATCCAATGAATTTTTACAGATCGAAGCGATAAGTGAATTAAACGAAATATAATTAAATAAAAAACAAATAAAAAATCCCACAACTTCAGGGGAAGAGGGAGCGGAGCTGCTTTGGTGTTAATTCCTGCAATCCTGACCCTAACATGCCTGACAAGTGAATGCTAGGGTGGTGGAAATCCAAATTCTGGGAGTGTGTCTCGGATATTTTCCTTCTGACACGAAATAAATCCTCGGCACAGCTCATTCGCTTGTTTATCACACATTTTTAAACCCTTGGCAAACTTCTTTTCCTTCTTCTCCCAAATATTTAACCCCTGCTAAACCCTGGGAACCGAACCCAGAAGTTGCCTCTGGAAGAAAAATATTTTCTTCCATAAAAAACATATTTTTAACTCCTTAAGACTCCCAGTGAAGCCCAAATTGAAATGGTTTTAAATTGATTTTTAAATAGTTGGGTTTTGGTTGAGTTTGAAGTGGTTGAGTCTGGGGGTTTTGGAATATCGTAAAGATCTCGTTTCTCCATCCAGGATGAGGAAAACAGGTGGATAATGTTTAGTCTCTGGTTAAAAAGGACAGGATGTTAATGCTTCTCCCTCCTGTTTAGCTACATTTCAGTATAAAACAAATATTCCACCAGCAAAAGGAGGTGGAGGGGAGAAAAATCCTTTTATTTTTTTTCCCCCTCTTCTCCAGAGGGTCCCTTCCTACTCAATATTCCATGATAAAGCCGTATGGAATGCGGAGGATCCCAGGGAATAAATTCAGATTAGCACTTTGCTCCTAGCCAGGAGAAATGCAGCAAAACAACCCCCAGAGTTATTCCTAATGGCAAGAAAATCAGGAATTCTTGCCAGGTTTACGCTCCCCACGTTCCAAGGTTGTGATTGAAAGAGCTGCTGATTTCATGGAGGTGATTCCGGACAAATTCCAGCTGATCCCAGCTGTTCACAGGGGAAAATGATGAGGAAAATAAATCTGAGTACATCAAATTAAGTGATATTTTTCCAACAGCTGGCTGTGTTTTTCTGCTGCTCCCCAAAATGCTGCTCCAGCATTCCCTCTCAAGATCCCAAACGTCTCCTACAGGAGTCTCCTGACTTTTAGCCATCAGAATTATCCCAATTTTTTTTTAATGTAAATATTTGCCTTCCCAGTAATAATATTTTCCCCTTGATGATTATTTTTCCTCAGTGCTGAGCACTCACCGTGGTTTGCAAATCCAAATAATTTGGAGGGGGGAAACAGGAATTTCAGTTTATATCCGCGCTCTGAACCCGAGTGTTTTCAGGGAGAGTAGTCCCTCCTCCAGGTGCTCCTGCAGGGATGAGAAAATGCCCTTTTCAGTCCCAGCTATGGGTGTGGAAATCTTGGCACGGGAATGACCAAACAGGGAAGGAGCAGCTGCCTGGAGAAACAAACACCTGGCAAAATATCTGGGGGAATTTCAGGATGAGTCATCCCGGGCCCCAGCTGCAGCTCGGGAGGTTGCCTTCAGTCCCACAGAATCCCTGGAATTACTGAGGTTGGAAAAGACCTCCTGTCACCCAAGATATTCCTTGGACACCTCCAGGAGTGGGAATTCCAAACCTCCCTGAGAAATTCCAATGCTAACATCCCATTCCATGAAGAAATTCCCATCTTCTTCATCTCTCATTCCAGGACACTTCCAGGAATGAGCATCCAAACCTCCCTGGGAAATTCCAATGCTAACACCCCATTCCATGAAAAAATTCCCATCTTCTTCATCTGTCATTCCAGGACACTTCCAGGAATGGGCATCCAAACCTCCCTGAGAAATTCCAGTGCTAACATCCCATTCCATGAGGAAATTCCCATCTGCTTGCTTTTATTCCATCCAGGACTGTTCCAGGGATGGGAATTCCAAATGTCCCTGGGCAATTCCAAACCCATTCCATGAAGAAATTCCCATCTGCCAGCTTTTACTCCATCCAGTACTGTTCCAGGGATGGGAATTCCAAATGTCCCAGAGCAATTCCAATGCTAACACCCCCTTCCATGAAGAAATTCCCATCTTCTTCATCTCTCATTCCAGAACACTTCCACTCCAAACCTTTCTGGGAAATTCCAGACCCATTCCATGAGGAAATTCCCATCTGCCTTCATTTGATTCCATCTTTTCTCCTTTCAGCTCTACTGTTTGGAGATTTGCCAAAATCCATCCCTGCAAAGCTGATGTCCAAGCCAAATGTCTGAGCTCATTAAAATCCCAATTAATTTGTTAGGCAGGGAAAAGGAGCGGGGAGGGAGGCTGGAAGTTCCCAAATTGGTTATTTTTGGATTCTTCCCAGAGTTTTGCTTTTCCCCCAAGCCCTCCTTGCCCTCATCCCTGGCTGGGAATGGCCGGATAACCTTTGGAAAAGCAACAGGAATGACTTTGGGTCAGGCCACCAGCACATCTGCTTTTACTCTGGGATATTTCAGGATTGCCAGGAATTCCAGGGCTGGAGGAATGCCAGGGTGGATTAAGGAGAAATATCCTTTTGGATGGAGCTGGGGTTCCAAAATCCCAGAGTGTCATGCTCCTATTTTTCCTGTCTGGATTCCAGGATCGCAGGGAAATGGGAAAAAGTTGCTGCGGGCATGGAGAAGGCTCCGAGTGAGGAGGAATTTTCTGGGATAGCCACAGGCAGGGCAAACTCCAGCACCTAAAGAGATGGATCCAACCTCTGGGACCTTCTCCTGAGGGAAAATTCCGTAGGGAATTACAACAAGCAAAAAAAAAAAAATGGGAGCTGGGCATAATGTGGCACCTAATTCCATCTAAAATTCCTTTATTTTTCCATATGGGAACCACACCAGCAGATACTGTTGGTGACCACCAACATTCCTTGGATTTTATGGATCCGTTTTTATGGCTCAGGGAAATCCATGGAGTCAGGAGGTTTGAGGCTGGCTCCAGGTTATCCCAAAAATCTGTTGGGAGCGCTGGGATGGCTGCAGCGGGGTTGCCAAGCCCGGGCTTGCATTGGAAGCTGGAAGAACATCCCAAAATATGATGGATCTGTGGTTTTAATCCCTGCCTACTCTCAGGCATGTGAGGACATGGAACCTCACCCTTAGGAAAAACAAAAACTGGGAAAACAGGTTGGAGCCTGTGAGAAATGTGGGAGAGACAAGGGAAGGAAGCCAAAAGGAAAAGGGAAAAAAGATCCCAAATTCCTTAAACGTTGTTTTCAGCTCCATGGATCCGGTTCCAAGGATCCAAGCTCATCCAGGAGATGCTTTGGATGCCCATTTCCTATTTCCCAAGGGAGCAAGAAGTTGGGAATTCAGGACACGCACCTGGAGCTGGAAAATAGGAGTGCATGGGGAGGAAGCAGAGGCTCAGCATTCCAGAATTCCAATGAGAAAGTGCAGGAGCTGCCCCTGGAATGGGAATGGAGCCCAGGAGGAAGCCCTGGCACCGCTCCCTTCTTCTCAACATTCCCAGGAAAGGGGAAAAGCCGCTTTGGGTATTTTGCTGGGAAGAGAATTCCAGGAGGTTCTCCACATTGCCCATTCCAAATCCTGCAGATCCAGGATAACCCCTCCTAATCCAGGCTTTGGAAAACCAAAGTTCAATCCCAGTTGCAGAGCAGTTGTTGGGAATTCCTGTGCTGACACACACAAATTCATCAGCTCCCCCCTGAGCAATCCCAAAGTGTCATCCATGTGGGAATGACGACACCATGACGGAGCAGGCAGTCCCTCCTGGGGATCCGTGTTCCTTGGGCTTTTTCCAACCCTTTCAAGCTGTTCCCAGTGCAATGTTGGCAGGAGCCAGAGTTTGCTGTGATGGAATAGAGGCTGCTCCCTCTAATCCCTTTTTCCCAAAAAACTGCTCCGGCCATCCCAGGGAATGAGCTCCAGATCCTGCTGTGTCCAGCAGTGGAAGCTGGAATAGTTTCCCTATGGAAAAGCAGGATGAGGGTGGTGAGGAGCCCTGTTCTTGCTGGGATCCCGGTTGGAGCAAGCAGGAAAACTGGGAATGACCCCACCCCGCTGTGCTGGTGGAATCTAAGAGCCCCTTGCCATGGCAACAGAGCCGGGATCAAAATTTGGAATTTTTCCAGCAGCTCTGCAGCATTCCTGGCTGTTCCCACAGGTGGTTTGGGCTCCCCAGTTTGGCACTGAGAGCTCCAGAGGAGGAGGGGATGAAGGAGGGAGGACAATCCCTAAAATCCCAAAAAAATGGGAAGAAGAAGCATCTGCTCTCTCCAGGAAAAAACTGGAGAGCAGTTCCAGCGGGGAAAATGGATCCCACCAAAAGAAACCTCTTACTCCTCATCCCTGGAGTTGTTTAATCCTGGATGGATCACCCCAGGATGGGGTGGGCTCTCCACCTTCAGGGAATTGCTTTCGAAATCCAGGTGGGAGAGTTTCAACATCGGCATTCCCACCCGGAGCCAAAACTGCCAGGGAAATTTACAGCCTGAGTTCCACAGGAGATCAGCCTGGAATGCTGCGGATTTGGAAATAAAGATTGGGAAATCGGGCAAGGAAAGGCGGTGCCAGCACTGCACATTCCTAAAATCCTTGGCTGAGCCAGGGGGTGCCACTTTTCCAACAGCTGTATCCCAACAGCTGCCTGACAAGGAAGCTTTTCCAGGGAATTTTGGGAAAACCACACCAAACCTGGAGTGTTTAACTGGGAAATTAATTAGCTCCAGCCAGAGGAATTAATGGGAAACTTGGCCTTGGCACGGCACATTCCTTGGGAAAAAGAAGAATTATCCAGTTTGGATTTCAGAAAATCCCAGGAGGATTTGGGAATGGGCTCAGCCAGTTTTAGGAACAAGCTCCTGTTTTTTTTGTGAGCGCAAAGCTGCCTCCAGCCGGGATCAGGCCTGCAGGTGGCCGACAGGGACAAGAATCCAAGGATTTGATCCCTCTGGAAACATCGGAGCATCCCTGGTTCCTCCCCACCTTTCTCCTTTTGGGATAACAATGGCAGGATCCAGATGTTTATCTGCAGGGCTCTTCCCATTTCCACGCTCCCCTTTTCACCAAATTCCACAGGGAGCTCCGGAAGCTGCCACAGATAACCCAGCTCCCGGGAAAGGTGAAACCCTTGGAATTACAGCGGGGCAGGGAGCACCTGGAAATGATCCCTAATTCCTTTCCAACGTGGGAATGTGGCCATGATTAACCAGTGAAATCCCAGAGAATGGATCTCAATTCATGTTTTTTTGTAGCTGTTTCCATTTTCCCAGGACTGCATCGAATCCCCAAAATTCCCTTTCCATAGGCAAATCCAGCATTGGATGCCCACAATCATGGCAAGAAGGAGAATCCTATGGAAACACCAATAAATAATGCTGGAAAAGAGGAAAAATTCCTTTTAAACCTCCAAGGATGCATTTTCTTCCCCATTTTCCCTAAAAAAACAAACAAAAAAAATTGGAGCAGGGTGTGGAATAGAGGGAAGATTTTTCCTCCAGCTGTGATTCCCTCCTTTGCATTCCCTTTTTTTTTTTTTTTTTCTGCCTTGCTGAGGCAGGGAAATTCCAGTTGAGGCCACCCCAGCTCCTGCGGAGCCGCGATAAGGAGGGAAAAGCAAAACCTCGGGACACGATCTCCAGCCGGAAAACTCTGCCCAAGCCTTCCCAGCCCTTATCTTTATCGCCCACATTCCCGGCCATCCCAAATTTTATTTGCATCCCCTGGGTTATGAGGAGCTCTCGTGGTGAGGATTGACGATTCCAGCAGAAAATCCTGGGATTGATCCTCCCTGCCCTGAAACTGGGAAGCTTGGAGCCTCTGGAAAAGCGCTGATGTTTTCCTGCCTTGCTGGGAGCCTCCCAGCAGGAAATTGGGCATTGTGCTGGGAGTTTTCCGGACAAATCCCACCGGGATCCGTGTCCCGCTCTGCCATGGGCTGCTGCCTTGGCCCCAAGAAAACCTTGGGATAGGGTTTAAAGCCAGGTTTAAAGCGGGGATTTGATCCCTAAATTCTCTTAATCCAGCCTCTGTTTTATGCAAGTCCTGTCCCAGCGGTGCTGAGCTCTGTTTGGGATCCAGTTTGGGATTTTGGGATTCTGGGAAGATCGGGGGACATCGCAACACCAAAGGGATTGGGAGCACGTTTAGGATTGAATCCCAGCTGCTTCTCAACTTCCCAGCTCACAAATATCCCTGGATCAGGAGCAGGGATTGATTCCCACATAAATCACCAGCATCTCATTCCAGGAAAAGCTGAGATTCCACAAAAAGAGCGGGATTTGCTTCTTCCCAGAGCCTGGGCAAGGAATTCAAACCTTGCTTAGCTTTTCTCAGGAATTGCAGAGCTTTTGTTTTCCCCCTTTCCCAAACTTCCCAATTCCCCCATAGCTTGTTTGCCCTGGCTCCAGCTTTTGGGATGCCATTTTTCCAAGATCTCCCATCAGTTTTCCAGTGGTGTTTCTGGGAGATTATCCCTCAATCCCATTAAAAAAAAAATAGGGAAGCACCTCTGGATCCCCTGGCAGCCCCTGGATGCGGAGCCAGCAGCTCCTGCCTTCCTCCCATTGAATTCCTGAGCGGCCCCATTTCCTTGGATTAATTGGAGGGGGAAGAGGGAGAAGAGTTAAACTGGAGGGAAGAAAACTT
>VRYO01001589.1:6562783-6577733 GCA_009812075.1 Sialia sialis
CCAGAGCTATCCCCCGCGGGAGCGCAGTGCCTGGAGCACGAGTGTTTCGCAGTGTTCTGGGCGTCCCGCTCCTTCTCCGGCGCCAGCGAGGGCTGTGAGCGGCGCGGCGGGCACCTCATGACCGTGCGCTCCACCGTGGCCGAGGAGGCGATCGCGCTGCTGCTGCAGAAACGCGAGGGCAGGCTCTGGCTCGGACTGTCGCTGCCGCCCTCCTTGTCGTGCACCGAGCCCAGCCAGCAGCTCCGCGGCTTCCGCTGGGTCACCGGCGACCGCCACACCGACCACACCAACTGGGCGCCGTCGGGGCGGCGCTGCGGCGAGCGCTGCGTGACCGTGTCCCGGGAGCTGCGCTGGGAAGAGCGGCGCTGCGAGGAGCCGGCCGACGGCTTTCTGTGCCAGTACAGCTACGGGGGCAGCTGTGACAGCCTGGAGGACCCGCTCGGCGGCCCCATCAGCTACGAGACGCCGTTCGGCGCCAACGGGACCGATTTCCTGGCGCTGCCCCCGCGCAGCACCGCCACCGTCGATGCTCTGGGACTGAAGCTGCGCTGCGAGGATGGCGAGGGAGCGGAGCCGCGCTGGACCCGCGACACGCCGGGAGCGTGGCCGTGCTGGCTGGACGCCGGGGGCTGCGAGGGGACGTGCGAGGAGAGTCTGGCGGGGCCGCGCTGCTTCTGCCCCGAGGGCAGCGTGCTGGGCGAGGACGGGCGCGGCTGCCGCTCGCCCTGCGAAGGGGCTCAGTGCCAGCACCACTGCGTGCCCGCCCGCGGCTCCTTCGTGTGCATGTGCGACACCGGCTACCAGCTGGCCACCGACGGCGTCAGCTGCGAGGACATCGACGACTGCGCCAGCGAGCGCGGCCCGTGCGACCACGAGTGCGTGAACACCCAGGGTGGCTTCGAGTGCCGCTGCCACAGCGGCTACGAGATGGTGGCGGGGCGCTGCGAGCCCGTGCCGCCCTGCTTGAACTCGCCTTGCCAGCAGCTCTGCGAGGAGCTGCCCCAGGGCTACCGCTGCGGTTGCCACCCGGGCTACGCCGTGGACCCGCGCAATGCCACCCTTTGTCGCCTGCACTGCGACAGCGCCGAGTGCCCGCCCATGTGCGACGACGACGGGCGCTGCTTGTGCCCCGAGGGCTTCATGCTGGACGAAGAAGTCTATCTGTGCGTGGACATCGATGAGTGCGAGAGCGAGCACTGCCCCTCCAACTGCACCAACACGCCCGGCGGCTACCAGTGCCACTGTCCCCAGGGCCAGCAGTACCGCGACTACGACTGCGTGCCCGTGGCGAGCCCGGCTGGCGAGGAGCAGTTCTCGGGGGACGCCGAGCCCGTCCTGCCCACGGCCGGGCCCAGCCGGCCGCCGCCCGAAGCAGCGGGGTGGCTGCACCCCGGGCTGCTGGTGGGCATCGCCGGGGGTGCCCTGCTGAGCCTGCTGGCCCTGCTGGCCCTGGGCTACCACCTGGCAAGGAAGCGCTCCCGCGGCTCCATGGATTGCAAGTACGGTGGCCCCCGGGAGAAGGAGTTGGGGATGCAGCCCGTGCCCCCCGCGCAGAAGCCGTAGGGACGGCAGGACAGACGGACACGGCCAGGCAGAACTCGGTGACGTTCATCCCTCCCCTCCCGTCCTCCTCCCGCTGCCCCTCGGCTGGAATTTTTGTGTGATAATTCGGGAAAAGCTGGGAGCGCCCCGCTCCCAGAAATGCTCGCTGCTCTGGGAGAGCAGAGAGCGGGGACAGAACCCGCAGGGTTCTCCCTTCCCACTGCCTCGGCGCTCAGCTCTCCCTTCTCCCGAGCCGGGAAAAACGCCAGGAAAAATCCAGGAGGGATGGCTCCGTCTAGAAGTCACTCTAAATCCGTGGGATGAGAGCGTGGCCGAGGACTTTGGAAGGACACCTGGACCCAAAACCCCGTCCCCTGGGCTGGGTGGGGCTCCTGCTTTTTTTTTTGGGATGGAGTTTGTTTGTTTTAGGCTGAGGGAAGGAAGCACTTGTCACCTTAAGCCACTGGTGGCAGCAGGGACCCGGCTCGGTGTCACCAAGGTGGGACTGCAATTCCCGATTCCCATTCCCTCTCATTATTATTATTATTATTTTAATTTTTTAGGGATGTGGAGGTGAAACAGGGGCACGAAGGCAGCCGGGGTGAGTTTTGTGGGAAAGGTTCACGCTGCTGCCGAGCCTCATCCAGTTCATTCCATGAATTACCTTAAGTTGTTGGATTTGGGATGTTTTTACCAGCCCTCCTGCCCACAGGGATTTTTCCCTGTTCCCTGGTGCAGGGCAAAACATTCCCACGGGGCTCGGCTCATTCCCAGCCACGGACCGGGTGGGAATTCTGGAGAAGGATCCGAATTTCCAGCTCCATCCTTCCCTGGAGAGCCAAAGGGGGTCGCGCCCCGGCTGCCGCGGGCTCTGGCAGCTTTGAAATATTATCCTGGAGCGGGGAAAAGTCTTGGAACCCTGAGATCCTTCCCCCAAATTCCCCCTTGGAATGCTAAAGCTCCGCTGCGAATTTCCGGGAAAATCAGAATTGTGGAATTGTAGTTATCCCCAAAACTGGAGGGTTGTGTCCATGGATCCCTTGGGATAGATTAAAAGTGGATCCACATGGAGCGAGGGCTGACAAATCCATGGCTGTGCCGGGTTTATTTTAGGACGATTTGGCTGCTGCTGTGATTATCCATAATTATCCCGCGCTTATCCAGAAGGAGATCTCGAAATAAAAAGGCGTAATTTGGGAAAAGTATCCAAGGAAAAGGAAGGATGAGGTTTGAGAGTGGACATCTTCAAACCCCAGCTCCTTCCTGGCTGGCTCCGAGGGTTTTTTGCCACCACACCCCCAAAATCTCCTCCTCCCCCCCTTATCTCAAATTCCCACCTCGGAGTTTTATCTTATCACGAATTCCTTCCTTTACGGAGCGCTGAATTCCCGGCACTCCCTGTTTTATCCCATCCCACCCCCAGGTCCGTTTGTAAATCCTTATTTATTTATTGGAATTTTACCCCATGTGCTGGAATTGTCTCGTGGAGATGCCAATAAAGCTTTGCCAGTCTGGTTTAGAGGAACTTGCTCAGGGAATGTTCTTTCTCCCCTTCCCAAAAACCCCTCCAGCAATCCAGGAAAATCCAGGGCAGCACGAGGAGGAAAACATTCCCAGCTGGTTACTTCCAAAGAGGGTTTAAAACGGGAAGAATGCATTTAAAGCCTAAATAAACCAGAAGTTACTTTTTTGTTTTGTTTTGTTTTTGTTTGGTTGGGTTTTTTTTGTTTTTGTGGGGTTTTTTGTTGGTTTTTCTTTGTTTGTTTGTTTTTTGGGTTGTGTTTGTTTGGTTTTTTTTTTTTTTGTTAATGTTTTTGTTTGCTTTTTGTTGGGTTTTTTTTAAGGGTTTTTTTTTGTGGAAATATGGCCCTGGCCATGCTAAAATCCTGGGAATTCTGGGGAGGGATATGTGTGTGATGGGATCTCGTTCTGCTGTGGATACAGATGGGTTTTGGGGAATTTTCCTGGTGTCTCCCTGTCTCTTGGAATTTATTAATTATTAATCAGGAGGACCATGTGCGCCACCAAATTTGGGATCCTCCCAGTCCCCTGAGTGCCAGGATCCTGCCAATAACCACTCAACCCCTGGAATCCTCTCCATCCCGGGCCAGTCTTATGGCTTTTTATTTCGGACAGCGGCTCCCTCCCCATCCGGCATCCCCATTCCACGCAGATTTTTTTCCCCCCTTTAGAAAGGGGTGGTTTTGGGGAGCAGCGCCCCGGGCTGGGGGCGCAGGGGGTCGTGCTGGCAGGGCAGCGCGGGACACACGCATCCCTTGGTGTCCCCGCGGGGCGCCGCGCAGTAATCCAGCGGCTCCTCCTCCTCCTCGCTGTCCCCTCCGTCGCCGCTGCCGTCGCGACAGCAGCACAGGCCAGCGTGGCGGCAGCGGCGCAGCACGCCGTGGAAGGAGTGCCGGAAGCTGTCGGAGAGCAGCCCGTAGAGGATGGGGTTGGCGCAGCTGTTGGAGTAGCTAAGCAGCAGCGAGGCGTTGTGCGCGCTGGCATCCAGCCGGCCGGGCAGCAGCAGCTCCAGCAGCTGCACCACGTAGAAGGGCAACCAGCACACCACGAACATGGCCACCACGGTGACCACCAGCCGCGTCAGCTTGCCCTCGGAGCGCCGCCGCTGCCGCCAGCCCACGCCCTGCGCCACCGCCCGCATCTTGCCGGCCAGCAGCAGGTAGCACAGCGCCATGGCCGCCACGGGCAGCACGAAGCCCAGCGCGCTGCTGTACACCACAAAGGCGGCCGCCCAGGCCGGGCTGGGCCACAACAGGTCGCAGGCCACCGCCCGGCCGTCACGGGTGGCCGCTGTGCCGGCGAACACCGGGATGGGTGAGGCCACCAGCAGGGCCAGCAGCCACACGCCGCCATTGACCAGCTTGGCCACACGTGGGCGGCGGTAGGAGGCGGCGCGCAGTGGGTGCACCACGGCGATGTAGCGGTCCAGGCTGAGCACGGTGAGGCAGAAGACGCTGCTGAACATGTTGAGACCGTCCACGCCCAGCACGGTCCGGCAGAGAGCGCGGCCGAAGGGCCAGTGCCGCAGCGCCGCCGCCGTGGCCACGAAGGGCACGCTGAGCATGAAGAGCTCGTCGGCGATGGCCAGGTTCAGCAGGTAGATGTTGGTGGCCGTCTTCATCTTGGCGTAGCGCAGGATGACGAAGATGACCAGCGCGTTGCCCAGCAGCCCCAGCAGGCACACCAAGCCGTAGATGCACTGCAGCACCACCATGCCCGCCATCTCCGCCGCGCCGCCGCCATGCCCGGTCTCGCCCGCCGCTGTCACTGCCATCGTGCTGCTGCTGTTGGTGGGAGGCTGCGGGCTGGCCCAGCTGGACACGGTCCAGAGGGGGATCCCGGCTGCCAGGAGCTGCTCGGTGTCCGTGCTCATGGCGGGAGGTGATCCATGGATGGGAGGAGAGCCGGCAAGTGGGGGCGACCTGCTTGTAGGGAACAGGAATGTGCCCGCGTTCCCCTGGGATTAGGAATCTGCACCACCATCCCTGCACTCCCCACATCAACCTCTTCATTGTCTGGACATCTCCAGGTCAGTTCCTCAGGGTGGAGCATCCTGGGATTCTTGGGATCTCAGGTGGGTGGGAATTAACCTTGCATGGAGCTCTTTAAACCAGGTGGGATGGCCGGGGAATGAATCCCAACCTGGCCTGGGATGGCCTGGGAATGAATCCCAACCTGGCCCAGGAATCAATCCCAACCTGGTCTGAGATGGCCTGGGAATCAATCCCAACCTGGCCCAGAAATCAATCCCAACCTAGTCTGGGAATCAATCCTATCCTGGCCCAGGAATCAATCCCAACCTGGTCTGGGATGGTCTGGGAATGAATCCCAACCTGGCCCAGAAATCAATCCCAACCTGGCCCAGGAATTAATTCCAACCTGGCCTGGGATGGCCTGGGAATCAACCCCAACCCGGCCCAGGAATTAATCCTAACCCAGCTCGGGAATTAATCCCAACCTGGCCTGACAATCAATCCCAACCCAGCCCGGGAATCAATCCCATCCCGGCCCAGGAATCCATCCCAGCCCAGCCTGGGGAGCAACGCCATCCACCTTAAAGAGCCCACGCAAATCTCCAGGATTTCATTCCCCCTGCCAAGGAGAAAGAAAGCCAGCCGGGAATATTTCACCTCTCGCTATTCCAGGAGCCTCACGCCTTCCTGCCGGGGGAGAGCAGCCGCCCGGGGAGGATGCTCGGCTGGGATCCGCCGCCGATGGAAGGTCCTACTTGACCTGGATCAGATGACCGGGAAGATCCGGACCTTTTAAGGCGGAAGGCAGAGCAGGGATGGACCCGCGGGATCTTCCCAATCTCTCTCATCCCTACGCCGCAGGCATCGGCTTTCTATGAAAAAAAAAGAAACGCGGCGCAACTTTCTGCTCCGGGATTTCCGCTGGAAAACAGCGCAGTGCCCTCCGCCCTCCTCCCGCCGGGCCGAGCATTCCCGGCTCCAGCGGCTCCTTCCCGGCGCTGCGGAGGGCGGGATCCCAAATCCCTCCCCCTCCTCCCCCGCTCCGCATCCCAAATCCCGCATCCCCAAATCCCGCGCCCCGCCCTCGCATCCCCCGCGGCTCCCGGGGAGGAGGAGGGGGATGGAGATGGAATGGTTGCCTTGGCAACGCATCCCTCATCCCCGCATTCCTGCCGCGCATTCCCGCCTGACCTGCGCTCCTTCCCGGCGCTGCAGGGCCCCGGGTCCTTCCTTCCCTGCGGCACCGCATCCCGGCATTCCAGGCTTTTTGTCCTTTTTTACATATTTTTTTTTAATTATTATTTTTTTAATTTTAAATTTAAAAAAAAAAAATTATTTTTTTAAATTTTATTTTTAAAATCAGTTGCTGGGTTTGGGGGGTGATTTTATATTAGCCGAGCGGGATCCTGGAATTCTGGAACCTTATCCCCTAGCTGTAGATCATGGCATCTTATCCCTAGCCCAGGTCATGGAATCACAGAATTGTGGAATCAGAGAGTCACGGAATAGAGGAATCATTGAGGTTGGAAAAGCTCTCTAAAATCATGGAATCCGGAGTTAATCCAGCACTGATCCAGGTCTCCCCATGCCACATCCACATGGATTTAAATCCCTCCTGGAATAAGAGAGAGAAATTTTCCCTATATCCAGCGCAAATTTCCCTCTTATCCCGACTTTTATTCCCAGGGAGCAGAGCCCAGTTCACACCTAATTAATTCCTGAGTTGTATGAATGAGATTCCCACAGATCCTCCTTTTTTCCAACATTCCCTTCTCCCTCATCCCGTTTATCCCAACTCTGGGCAGGAAACGATGGAGCAAACTCTCCTCAGCCATCCCAAAATCCCAGCACTGGGAAATTTTGGGAGTTTGGGCCTGGCTGGGGATGGGAACGGGGACAAACATCCACCCGATACTGCTGGGAAAGGGCTGGGAAATCCTGGGAAAACAGGTGGATTTTCTCCTCGCTGCTTAAATCCGCCACCGCGACGAATGGCGCTGATCCCTCTGGGAATGCCCGAGATCCAGGGAATGCTGGCACCCCAATTCCACCCCAGTTCCACGGGGGGATAAAGGACAGCACGATCCCGACACGGAAATTCCCGGGTGCCAGCCCAGCAGCTCCGGGCGTTCCCGTGGCAGCGGGAGACCGGAAAACATGGAATTAAACAATGGAAGCAGATTCCATGGGCCCCCTCCACCCCCCGGAGCAACAGGAAACCCTCGGAGGCTCCTTTACTGGGAAGGAGGAAACTCCACCACGGATCCCAGAATTCCATGGAAAACTCTGGATCGGGAGGAGCCTTGGCTCCAAGGGGACAATTCCAGGTTGGGATTGGGATGCTGGGGTTAGGAAAGCTTCGGTTTTCTCCCCGTTGCATGAAATCCTGCAGGAAGGAAGAGCCCAGCTCCAAAAATCCTGGGATTCTCCTCAATCCCACCCTGAGGAGCTGCCCCAGATCCCACAAAAAGCAGGATTCGCTCGGCGCATCCCAAGGCATCCGCGGATCTTGGGATCTTCTGGGATTTTGAGATCCGGGGTTTTTAGGAGCCTCTAAATCAGGGAATTCCAAGGAAACCATCCTGGAGTTTAGTGGGAAGTGGTTTTCCCTGTCAGCTTTCCTTATCCTGGAATCCAGTTAATTTTCCTCTTTATTTCCACCATCCCTGTCCTGCTTCCTCACTGGGGATGGATCCCAAATACAAGGACTTGGAAAAAGTGGGAAAAGTGGATGCTGGGAATGAATGAACCCCTAAATGGGGTGGGATTTTCCTGGAGGAATTCCCATTTAAAGCGTCCAGGTAAATCCCCCCATGGATTTTCCACCTCTCGAGCCTCCAGCAATTAGGAATCCCCGAATTCCACACAATCCCAGAACATTTGGAAGAAAGGACGCGGCGTTCCATGGGCTGCTCCCAAATTTCCCCGCCTCCTCCTCTCCTCCTCCCTGCTCCTTCCCGATTTTCCCGAGGAAAACCCGAAACGTGGAGATTTGCTGCCCTCTCCTGGGAGCCGCCAAATCCCGGGATTTGGGATGCTTTGAAATGCTCGATCCTAACGCTTTGGAATTTTTTTCAACACTGATTACGATCCCCAAGGCGTTCCCAGGAAAGCCAAGAACTCTGGGAATAGGATCCTTCCCAAATTCCAGAAAAAACAATTTTTTTTTTTTTTTCTCTTTCATTTACCTCCGATTTTTTTTGGGAATTGTCTGACCTCATTTCTGGGAAAAAACCTTGGAACTTCCCAAGTTTTTCCCCTTTTTAACGCAGAGCTTTTTGCTCCCTCCTGGAAAAAAAAAAAAAAAAGTCAGGAATTTTTTGGAAAGCAAAAGAATGCTCAAAAATTCCTCATAAGCTTATTGGAGAAATATTTTGGGGATGTACGTTAAGAGGGGGAAAAAAATTAAAAAGTGATTTATCAATTTTGGGAATTTTTAAAGTGAATATCCCCCCAAAAATTCGGGAATCGGATGCTGGATGTCACTTCCACAGATCCACGGCTGCTTCTCCGTGGAAAACCTGGAAAAGGTGCGGAAGGCGGGGAGGTCAGGGCCTCACTGGCGATGCCAGGCAGGAGCTGGGATGTGTTTATCCAGTCTGGGATCCACACTGCAGCTCCTTATTCCCGGCCTGGCGCTTTTCCCGGGAGCTCCTGGGCTCTGGCAGCCACTGCCGCATTCCAGGCTCCGCTCAATGCTCCTGTGTCTGGACATTCCCGGCGGGATGGGGGGGATCGCGGGTCCCACAGCTCGGGGATCCCGGGATTGTGGGGTGGGATAAGGAGAGGATCCTTCATTCCATGAATTATCCTTGTCCCTGCTCCAGTCTGATCCCAGCTCCCCAGGAATTCGGGGGTGGTGAGGCAATTCCCTCTTTTCCATCAATCTGCTGGAAAAACTCCTTTCCAGGTTCAGAGAGATGAGAAATCCTGATAATAGTTGAAGCAGCACCTGGAATTTGCCTGAATCCTCCTGGATTTCCAACCAAATAGGCGCTGGGAAGAAAATTCCATGGGAATCTGGGCTGGGAATGAGGTGTGGTTCTCCTTGCTCCAAATCCCAAAACTGATGGAAAAGGAAAACAAAAATTGGGAATACGGAGCAGAGGGAAGGCAGCCGCAGCTCCATGTGAAATCCCTGGATATTCCCAAGTCTCTCTCTCTGTGGTTGTGGTGAATTTTTGCGAAGACAGAGGGATGCATTATCCACCCTAAATCCAGGCTGACATCACCTCCCCACTCCCTCATTCCATGATAATTTTTGGAGCGCTGGATCCGGAGGCTTTGCCGCTTCCTATGGGCTCTGGGAGGTTTTGCCAGGCCGGGAATTTTTTATGGAAATGGGGATGAATGGAGCCTAGA
Organism: Sialia sialis; assembly: GCA_009812075.1. NCBI lineage: Eukaryota > Metazoa > Chordata > Aves > Passeriformes > Turdidae > Sialia > Sialia sialis. The sequence goes on from VRYO01001589.1 coordinate 6,572,182, forward strand.
AATAGAAGAAGCTGGATCAGCTCCAGAGGGAGGAAATCAGGGAGCTGGGAAGCTTCGGGATGGGCTGGAACACCTGGAAATCTTGGATACGCCCTCGCTGGGAAGCTGCTCCTTCTTTTAATTCCATTTTTTTTAAATTCCATTTTTTAATTTAATTTTTTGCCCCGCTCAGATCCATGGATTCTCCCTTTTTCCAGAAATCCCCGCAGCCTGGATGGCTCCCGAGAGGAGGAGAGACTTTTCCTGGGAATCCCAGCAGCTCATCCCAAATTCCACCTTAAAGCCATCTGCAAACAGCTGGAAAAATCGCTGGAAAACTCGGGAAATCCCTTTTCCAGGAGGAATTTTCCTCTTAATTCCGGCTTTTCCCGCTCGGAAAAGGGTGGGAAAGAATTCCCCGGTGCAAACCTGGAGCAGCATTCCCGAGGGAATGTGCTGGCCCTCCCAAAATCCCAAAATCCCTGCATCCCTCGGGAAGCGCCTCCTGCTGGATCGCCCATGGAATTCCTGGAGTGTTTTCCTCATCCTCTGCCAGAGGCTCGGGAAGGGAATTCCCAAGCTTTTGATTCCTGGTTGTTCCCATAAAAAAACCCAGGAAAATGTGGATTTGCTGCTGGTTTTGGGGACTGGAATAATTGGAATAATCCCCCCAAAGGGAATATCCTGGAAGAAGCCAGAATTCCCTAAAAAAGCAGCAAATTCTTCTTTTCCTGGCAGGGGTTGCCTCCCTATTCCAGGAGTGGTGGGAAGGGCTGGATTTTAGGGATTGGATGATCCTGACTCTGATTTTCCAGATATTAATTCCATGTTCAGATCCTTGTATCCCTATACAGGGAATTCCCAGGGAATTGCTGCTGTGGATTCTTACAGCAATGCTGGATCTGCTGGGGAAATTTGGGAATGTTTCCCTAAAAATATATTAAAAAGACCTGGAATTTCAGTGGGGTTTGAATTCACCCAGAGGAAGAAAGGAAGGGAAAAGGAAGGGTAAAGGAAGGAAAAATGAAGGAAAAATGAAGGAAATTCTCTTTTCCTCCTCTTTGCTTTTATCCATGGGATGAACACACAAAAACCTGGGAGCAGGGAATGGGAAGGATGACGCAAGGAGCGGGATTTGGGATTGTGGGAGCGGCGATATTGCAGGAAAACGAGCCAGCACAGCAGGAATTCCAATAATGTCATTCCTGTTTGCTCCGGCTCCCTCTTAATGGGCCGGGAACTCTGACATTTCCCAAATAATTCTGCACCTCGGAAAGTTGGGAAGAATGCTGCGCCTCGGATCCTGCAGGAATAAATGGGAAGCAGGATGGGATCTCACATCCCTGGTTGGGATAATGGGATCCCATGGGGTGATTTGAGGTTATCCCAGTGCCAGGGCTGATCCCAACCCGGCTTTTCCAGGGATTTGGGCATTTTTGGGATGTTGGAGGTGTTCAAATTAAAAACCGGGAAGAGCTGGAGGTTTCCCCCTGGAATTCCAGGGCTTGTTGTGCTCCTTTTCCTCAGGGAATGGGGGGAAGGGGATCCAGGGTCTGAGCTTCACTTTTCCTTAGGGAATGTGAGTTGGGAAAGGGATCCATGTGGTGCTACTTCTTTTTCTTATGGAATATAAGCAGGGAAAGGGATCCTTGGAGTGCAGCTCCTTTTTCTTTGGGAATATGATTTGGGAAAGGGATCCGTGAGGTGCTACCACTTTTCCTCATGGAATTGGAGTTGGGAAAGGGATCCATGAGGTTCTACTCCTTTTTTTCTTTTATGGAATACATTTTGGGAAAGGGACCCATGAGGTGCGGCACCTTTCCCTTATGGAATACAATTTGGGAAAGGGATCTATGAGGTGCTGCTCCTTTTTCTTATGGAATGTGAGTTGGGAAAGGGATCCATGAGGTGCTGCTCCTTTTTCTTATGGAATACAAGTTGGGAAAGGGATCCGTGGGGTGCTGCACCTTTTCCCTCATGGAATACAATTTGGCAAAGGGATCCATAGGGTGCTGCTCCTTTTGCTTTGGGAATACAATTTGGGAAAAGGATCCATGGAGTGCTGCACCTTTTCCTCATGGAATATGAGCTGGGAAAGAGATCCATGGGGTGCTGCACCTTCTTCTTTGGGAATACAATTTGAGAAAAGGATCCATGTGGTGCTCCCCCTTTTTCTTATGGAATATTATCTGGGAAAGGGATCCATGAGGTGATGCCCTTTTTCCCTCATGGAATACGAGCAGGAAAAGGGGATACAGGGCCAGATCCCGGGTGGAGCTCCATGTGGGAGCTCATTTGCCAGGATAATTGCATGCTTTGCCCTTAAGCGTGTTGATTCGGAAAAGTTAATCAGGACCATTTGGAAGCGGCTTCCCTGAAAAACCAGAAAAATCCCATTAAAGCGATTAAAACTGAATCCATCTTAAATAACCCCCTGCTCCTTAAAAGTGTTGAAACAGGGAATTGTGTTCAAATAAAATTATTTCAGTCAAACACAGCTGCCGGCAGCTCCCGCCTGCTGAGGCGGACGCGGAATTCTGGGATGGTGGGAATGCCGGGAAGGGAGCAAATCTCTTTTTCTGGGATAAATCCTCAGGAGGAAAAACTGGGGGTTCATGGAGGTGTGGCCACAGCTTTGTCTTTCCTGTGGATTTTAGGGAAAAATTCCTCATGGAAAAGGTTGGTACCCAGTTCCCAAAGAGATTTAAAACTTGGGAATGTGGTTGGGAGAATGGTTGGACGTTTCCAGCCTTAACTGTGCTGGAATTCCTTGATTTTCCTTAAGTAAAAAAGAAGGTTCAATCCGTTTGTTCCCAAAACATCAGATTCTGTGGCCAGGGAACATTTTGGATATTTCAAACTGAAACCTGGGAAGCTCCTGGAAAATGTTCCTTCACGGAAGGGCCCAGCTTGAGAGGATTTGGGGTGGATGGAATGTGGGTTTTCCAAAATTCCGGCCCACAGGCAGAGCTGCTCTTCCCAGGAGAAGCAGGAGACTGGGATAGGATGGGAAACCCTTGGGATGAGCCTTGGGATTTGCTTTTTTTTTTTCCCCCCCACAGGACAGAGCTCCCTGATGACATCAGCGCCTGGAATAATGCAATTCCCTCTGGGAGGGAATGGGCCTGATCCATGGGATCCACCGAGCTCTTCCCAAATTTCAATTTTCTGTTTTCAACAAGATTTCAATTCTGCCGAAATTCCAGCCCGGAGAACAGGAGCTGTTTGGGAAGTCCTTATCTGCCCGGAGTTTGGGATTATCCCTGATTTCATCACCCAGCTGGAGCCCACTGGGAGATAACCGGGATTGCTCCAAATGAGTTGATTTTCCCTTTGGAGCTTCCCTGTCTCCCTCTGGATAAATCCTGAGAGGGACCCAGACAATAATGGGAATAATGGGAATGATGGGAATGATGGGAATGATGGGAATGATGGGAATGATGAGAATAACGGGAATGATGCCCCATCCCAAGCTCCATCAGGGATCAATCCCCAGTGATTCCAACCATCCCAGGCCTGAGGTTGGATCTCCCTTTCCCAAAGTTTTCCAAATAGGACACAGTGAGATATAAAATTCCACAGGGATGCTTTGGAGCTTGGCAAGGACATTCCTTGCCAAAAATTCCCCTTTTTGGGCCACCAAAGCTTTTCCCTCGGCAAATCCAAGTGGGAAATGCTTGGGAATTCTGGGGTGTCCAGGAGTGGGGTCAGAATTTTCTGGGAGGGCACAGGGATCGAATCCCTCGTGATGAGCTGGGGGCCCCTCCCCGCATTCCCGCGGATGTTTCCTTCCGAATTTCATCCCGATCCTGGTGAACAGGGATGGATGAGCATCCCGAATTCCCAGCCCTGACCTCCCCGGAGCTGCCAGGCTGCTTTTTCTCCGGATGCTCCCGGCTCCTTACTGCGGGAATAAATCCCGGATCCCAAGGCCGGGAGGGAGGGATCCGGGATTTATCAGCATCTCCATGGAGCAGCGGGATGCGCTTCCTGAATCCACATCCTGCATCCCCGCGCGCATCCAGGTGCTGCTGGCACCAGGAAATATCCCGCTCCTCATCCTCTCCCCGCTCCGGGGACTCTGCATCACAAGGCCCGCGGATTTCCTTGGAAAGCCGCTGTGTTTGCCCAGATCCCCGGGAGATGATGAGGTGTTAATGGGGATGGCGCAGCCCAGTTTTTCCCAGCCAGGTGGGAAAAGCAGCGGGAAAGCCCCCTGGAAGGGCGAGGAGTGGAAGTTCGGGATGCCGCAGGGGGCGGGGATGGGGGCTGTGGGTTGGGAATGTTGTCCCAGCGTTAGGGGGCTTTTGTCATGGAGGTGGAGGGGGCGAAAAGGGGCGAGAGTGAAAGTTGTGTGCTCCAGTGAAAGTTGGGGAAATTGGGATGTTCGCTGTGGAATTCGGGATGTTCATTTAGGGACAATTTAGGGAAAATGGGATGTGGAAATTGGGATGTTCACGGTGGGAAATTGGGATGTTCACTGAAGGGATTGGGATGCTCACTGTGGGATTTGGGATGCTCATTTAGGGAAAATGGGATGTGGAAATTGGGATCTTCATTGGGGAATTCGGGATTTTCACTGTGGGATTTTGGGATGTTCACTGTTGGATTTGGGATGTTCACTGAGGGAATTGGGATGTTCATTTAGGGAAAAGGGGATGTGGAAATTGGGATGTTCACTGTGGGATTTGGGATGTTCATTGGGGAAATTGGGATGCTCACTGTGGAAACTGGGATGCTCACTGGGAAAATTGGAGTGTTCATTGTGGAAACAGGGATGTTCACTGTAGGAGCTGGGATGTTCACTGTGGGATTTGGGATGTTCACTGTGAGATTTGGGGTGCTCTGGCACCCTCACTCTGAAATTCAGGATGTGCCTGTGCCCTCCCAGTGAAATCAGGGACAAACCCCAAACTCCGAAGCAGAATCCCGACGCTCCATCAGGTAAATCCCGGTGCGTGAGGACACGCCCGGCACATCCCCATCCCCTATCTCCAGAGATAAGGAGCAGCCCCGCCATTCCCGAGTGGAGCCGGCCTTGATGAGGTGTGCAGGGCTCCTGGCTCCTCTCCAGAGGGGATTTCATTCCCGGTGGGAAGCTCTGGCTCCTCGGCACAGATTGAATCAGCTGGGAGATGGGGCTAGGAAGCTCGGGCGTGGAGACAGGGAGGCTGCTCCTGCAGATAAGGGGAGCCCTCGATGCTTCCCGGTGGGATGAGGGCTGGGTGGGACTGGAATCACCGGATGGCCCCAGGGAATGTCTTTTCCAAGTGCAGGAAAACCTGGGTTGGCACCAGCAGAGCCCCTGGTATTTCGGGATGTCTCCTTTCCGTGATCATTTAAAATTTTTGGAGTGAGAGGACGAGGGGGAAAAGCTGGAGGAGGGTGGATTCAGGTTGGATATGAGGGGAAAAATCCTTCCCTGGGAGGGTGGTGAGGCCCTGGAACAGTTTTCCCAGAGTTTGCCCTATCCCTGGAAATGTCCAAGGCCAGTGGAAGTTGTCCCAGGATGAGCTTTAAGCTCCAAACTATTCTGGAGTTCTGTGATCCATTAAAAAAAAAAAAAAAAAAAA